>PCFV01000931.1:0-10936 GCA_002812785.1 Phytophthora litchii
AAAAATCCAATTACTACCAATCCCTGCCCATGACTTGTAAAAAATCGGCTAGCCCTAAACACATGATTGTATTTCGTACTTAGTAGGCTACCAAGAATGAGTAAAACACACAATACTGAGGTTTTGCCTAGAAGATGACCAAGCGCTGGAGGCGGCGTTGTCTTTCGTCGACGGGTTTTTAGTCAATGAGCGCGAGGATGCAAGCATCTCGACTACCGTCGAGACGCAATTACTGCTAGCTGAAGAGAACGAGGTGGTGCGAGTGTCCCAAGAGTCTTCAGTGGTCATTAACTCGTCAAACAGCAAAGAGGAGTCGACAACGTCAATGCTCCGTGCTCGTCAATGCAAGAACCCGTTGCAGTTGGGGACTAGAGAGGACGAAGAAAAAAAGCGGAGGAAGGTGAATGAAAGGAAGAAACAGCTTCGGAAGTTGGGCGTCTATGGGGACCCGAATCGGGCTCGAAATGCCCGCAGATTGGAAATTGCCTTCCTGAAAGAGCAGATAGAGAAATTGCAGATTGATGTGCAGGTTTTACAGGGCCAGAAGAACCGCTGTGGATTGCTGAACGGTGCTCAGAAGCCGACTACTGGGGCAATCATCCCTACTATGTGGCAGACGATTGCAAATAGTCAGCGCAAACGTCGAGAAGAGTCTGAGCTGGAGAACGTGCAACTGAAGCTCGTTGTAAACCGACAACAGAAGATGGCGAACAACCTCCGAAGTTTGCTGCAGAAGCGAGCGAATCAACTGGTACGACGACTATGGGGTCATTTCGTTGACAATGAGCGTTACTCTTTTTTAACGATGTTGCTGCTGCTGTCCTCAGGCGAGCGAGTCTACATCGTTCTTGGGTGTAGTTGCTCCAAAGCCTCACTTTGTCCATGTGCTAGATTTCCATGGAGATATTGGTGATTTCGAATCCCTTTTCCGCCTGAATGAAGCTTCTTATCGAGAAGTGGACACCATTTTTGCGGATAACGGTCTGGCCGGCATGGTAATTTCCCCAAGTGACGTCCACATTCGGGAGGGTGTCGGTGGCAAATATCTTGAATTGTTCGCGAACAAGGTGCTGCCTTTTAGCCTCAGCGACGCGAAAGAGGCAGCATGGGATCATTTTAAAGGCATCAAAAAGCACGCATGCAATGGCAGCATTTACAAGAAAGCAGCAAAGGTAGGTGCCATCATGACTACAATGTGTCTATAACGTAGTACTTGCTCTAATGCATGACTTGTCGACCAGAATCTCGACGAACCTTTTACGATCATCGAGGACTTTACAAAAGAACTATATTCCAATAGCTCCCGTGCCGACATAAAGGTAAAACAAGTCATTCGGCGCTACGTCGAGAAGGACCGCGACGTGGTCATTTGGATATCGCAGGTGTCGCCGACGGAGATCAAGCACAAAATGCTTCGAGGACTAACCTACCACCTCCGAGGTTACGCACGAAGCGGTCACAGGCCTCGACACCAGAGCGCGAGCTCTCACAGCTGCAATTTTGCTCACTGTTCTCACTTGACCAAAGCCGCGGCACGATATATGACCCTGTAAATGCGCGAGTGCTTATCAACTTTTTGATTGCCAATACCGTGCAGAATATTCGAAATAATCAAGAGCGCATTGAAAGCGCTCTTTTAGATCGAGCACTGATGCAGCACATGTAATAGACACCAGTTCTGTAGCACCATTTTCTGCTTGGTGTAGAGCAACAAACTTGTCTTTGTCACGTCTACAGAGCATGCCTTTGTGACATTGGCACCAAAGGAGTGCATACTCTCTTCGTCCATAGATCGATTTATAGGCAGCGATGGCGCTGGGAGATGATGATCCGGTGTTCGACGCGACGATGTCCTTCATCGACAAGTTTTCGATAGACGAACTAGAAACACTTGCACTGAAGTCAGCGGTGTCAAAGGTACCAAGAAAACAAATGCAGTGTCCGTTGGACGTGATGATGACAGCTCCAATAGCCGACTCCATGGATATCGTGGAAGTACTTCAAGATGACAGCGGTGTTAAGCCAAAATCAATAGCTAGTTGCAAAGTGCCAACGACTAGAATGACTAAACGGGAGAAAATCATTGCGAGGAATGCGAAGAAGAAGCTGCTACGCAAAGCTGGGGTTTACGGAGATTCAAACCGGGTCCGCAACGAACGAAAACTAGAGATCGCTTATCTGCGTGAACGAATCGAGAAACTCCAAATCGATGTGAACAACTGTAAAAAGCACAAGCGTGGCCATTCAAGTACCTTGCAGCAATCGACTATCACGGCCCTGGTTGTAGTGAATTCAACGTCAAAGATATCGACCGTGTGGCAGGAAATAGCGGATCACCAGCAACGCCGTAGGAAAGAAGTAGAGCGTGAGAACATCCGTTTGAAACTCGTCATGGAACGCCAGAGGAAAGTGGCAAACACGTTGAGCAACTTGCTGCAGAAGAGAGCAAGTCAATTGGTAAGTAGTCACGCTAACCGGAGTCGTCATCCTGCACTACCAACTAACTCGTTAGATAATTGCTGTTGTACTACAGGCGAATGATTGTTCGTGCTTCTCAGGTCTGAACTGTCCAAAGCACCAAGTTGTTCACGTGATTGACTACTGTGGAGATATCAGTTCCTTCCAAGGTCTCTTCCGACACCTTGAAGCGGCATACAGAGATATGGACGCTGTGTTCGCAGCTAATGGTCTCGCAGACATGATGTTTACTCCTAGTGACATCCACGTGCGCGAAGATGTCGGAGGTGAATATCTCGAGGTATTTTCTAACAAGGTGCTGCCTTTCAACCTGCAGGATGCGACCGAAGCAACATGGAACCATTTCAAAGGGACAGATAAGCACATGGGCAACGGAAGTATCTACGAGAAGACAGCAAAGGTTCGTAGTGCTGAAGTTCGATTCCATTGTGAGCTTGAGTTGTCTTAACTCTGATTGCCAACAGAACCTCGATGACCCGTACACGATCATTGAGGAATTCACGAAGGAGGTGTACTCGAACAACTCCCGAGCAGACGTGAAGATGCAACAGGTTGTGAGACGTTTTGTTGAAGCAGACCGCGACATCGTGATCTGGGTCGCGAGCGTGGCCCCAACAGAGATCAAGCACAAGATGCTCCGCGGTTTGACGTATCACCTCCGAGGTTATGCACTTACCAAGCGATCGGCGGCTTCAACAGCAGACCAAGAACTGTCTCAACTGCAGTTTTGCTACTTGATCTCTCTCGACCAAGATGTCGGTACAAGATACGACCCCGATAATATGCGAGCCCTCACCAACTTTCTCATTGTCAACACCGCACAAAATATGCGAGTTCACCAAAGCGGCATTGAGAACAGTCTCATTGACCAAGCACTTGTGTGCCCAAATCCTAAAACTACTACTAAAATTTAGGATCGTGACATCCGTCCTCCGATTTTTTACAATAGTGCTGCAAGAAAACCGTTTTTTGCGCAACATGGCGTTCATCCTCGAGGAAGACGATGGAAGGGTTCTCAAGGCGGCGCTGTCCTTTGTGGATGAGTTCAGAGAAGAAGGAAATCCCCCCTCCCCACAAAGTATTTTCTCCTCTCAATCTCCACGATATTGCACAGTAGAATCACAAAAAACTAGAAGTGACAATGCGTCTAGACAAGCAATGAAAAACGAGAGGAAGCGGCTGCTGCGCCACGCTGGCATCTACGGGGACCCGAATCGAGCACGAAACGAGCGAAGGAGAGAAATTGCCATGCTTCGTAAACAGGAGGAGAAGCTTCAGCTCGATCTGCAAGTTTTGCAAATGCATCAAATGGAGACAAAACTGCCAAATGCGTTGGTGTCGACAGATTCAACCCCACAGATCCCGAGTATGTGGCAACAGATTGCTACTCAGCAGCGACGGCGACGCAATGAAGTTGAAGGTGAGAACGCCCGTTTAAAACTTGCTGTAGAGCGCCAACACAAGATGGCAAATGACTTGCAAAACTTGTTGCAGAGGAAAACGCGACAGTTGGTATGTACTTTGTTTACTTGTCATGGTAATAGTTGTAATATCTGTGTTATGCAGATATTTGAGCTGATGTGGGTATTTTTGCTATGTTAATGCAGGCGAATGAGTGCTCATCGTTGATGGCGGAGGACAGCACACAGCACCATCACATTGTGAGTGAATTGGACTTCCGCGGAGATATTGGAGACTTTTCACTACTCTTTAGACGACTTGAAGCTGCTCGACAGGAAGTTGACGTCGTATTTGCAGCCAACGGCCTGGCAGATATGGTAATCACTCCTAGTGACGTCCATATCCGCGAAGGTGACGATGGGAAGTACCTCGAAGCATTCTCCAACAAATTACTGGCCTTCAGATTGCATTCTGTAACTGAAGCGCTATGGAGTCACTTCAGAAGTCTGAACAAGCATGCAGGCAACGGCAATCTCTACGAAAAAGCTGAAAAGGTGGGTAGGCAATGCAGTATGATAGCTGAGGTCACTCACGTTCGTTTGCTTGTTTGTGCGATAAGTATCTCGATGAGTCGAATACGATAGTAGAAGACTTCACGATGGAGATGCATTCTAATACAGCCCGGGCCGATATTAGGGTCAAGCAAGTTATGCGACGCTACATTGAAGCTGACCGCGATATTGTGATATGGGTATCACGTGTATCACCCGTTGAGATCAAACACCGGATGCTGAGAGGTTTAACGTATCATCTCCGCGGCCACGCAATAGCAAAACGATCGTCTGCGTCGACGCTGGAGAATGAACTATCGCAACTGCAGTTCTGCTCGCTGATTTCTTTCGATAGAGAGGCTCAAACGATGTATGATCACGATAGTGTTGGAGCTGTCATGAACTTTCTCATCGTCAATACTGCACGAAAGATGAAAGTTCACCAGGACCGTATCGAGAATATTCTCGTGGAACAAGCACTACGCAGTGAAATGTCGTACTGAGGAAACGCGATTCAGTGTGACAGGATGAATACTCTACAGTTTCAAGCTATGACGTCGCAGCTCGCTAAGATGGTATCGTGAGGAATGACGGAGATCAATGCCAAAGAAAAAGGTCTACAATACTAACGTAAACTGAGTCTACTTGCAATACCTACCGCTTACGCGGTGAATACAGAAATGGGATCGTCATAAGAACATACAGAAACAAGAACAACCGTAGAAGCAACGACCCAATGGAGACTTTGATTACTGTTTAACCCTCAGCAAATAGTCGCCATGTCCTGTACGATTGTAGAAGACTTCATGAAGGATACTCGAAAAGTAAATCAACAGAAAGTGGTGAAGAAATTTTCCCTTCTCCTCGTGGATCTAAGACTTAGGAGCTCAGATTGAGTTTTTTGACGTATTCTTCCAGTTGCTGATGAATTTCATCGTTGAATTTCATCGCTTTCATTCGAGCAATCCAAGCTGACACCTTCGGGTATTTGGAGAACTCGAAACCCATGAACTCCAGTTGGTCGATTTCACAGTAGGCAGCAAAATCGGCGATGGTTGGGAAGTCGGTGTGAGCGACGAAGTCATTGTTGGCCAGGAACATCTCGAGGCAAAATCGGCGATGGTCGGGAAGTCGGTGTGAGCGACAAAGTCATTGTTGGCCAGGAACATCTCGAGCAAATTGAACTCTTTGGCAATGAGAGCGTCCTTTTCCTCCAGCGCAGTCAAATCCTTGGGTGTTGCCTTGTTCATAGCCTTTGCGATTTCCAGGCGGAAAATGTTGAGCGTGAAGAGACGAGTGTTGGTGTGGTGCCAGTGCAGAAACTCGTTGATCTTAGCTCGCACCTTGGTTTCCTTGGGGTACAAGTCCTTGGGACCGGTCCAGTACTTGTCACCTAAGTACTGCAGGATGGCCATGCCTTCGGTAAGCACGAAGTCGCCGTCCTTGATGGCCGGCACGAGACAGTTGGGGTTGATGGCTTTGAATTCTTCCGACTTGAATACGGCGCTGCCAGTCTTCATTTCCACAAGGTCGTAGTCGACATCCTTGACCTTGAGCGCCCAAATAACGGCACGTGAGGGCTGGCTAATGAAGTTGGCGTAAAGCGTAAGAGACATGGAGATTGCTGGTGCTACTTGACTCGAAGCAAATTGAAGAATGCTGGAACTGCTATCGGTCTCGCCGGCATGGGGCAGACATCGTGTACATGCATGTACCTACAGAACAGATTTGTCGCAATGATCGTCCGAGTGATCAAGTTGATCATCCACGTGCCAAGCTACGAAACGGTAGGACTGCTGATCTGCATACTACTTCAGTAGTATCCCGGTTATCGCCGTAATTATCACGGGTTCGTAATCAGCCGGGTGAGGTCACTTTTAGCCAATCAGATTGGCTAAAAATGTCTGCGGTCTACGAATTCATGATTACCTAGAGTATGGCGTTCCTGCTGGAAGAAGAGGACCAGAGCGTCGTGGAGGCGGCATTGTCCTTCGTTGACGAGTTCGCAGTCGACGCGTCAGGTCCGCAGATCGCCTCGATAGCGTCTCCTGCCGCTGTGACACTCCTCGTGACTGAGGACGAGATAGCGAGACGTGAGAAGCTCAACGAGAGGAAAAAAATACTGCGAGCTGCTGGCGTCTACGGCAACTCGAACCATGTGCGCAACAACCGCCGCATCGAGATCGCCTACCTTCGAGAACAACTGGAGAAGCTGCAACTCGACCTGGAAGTACTCAAGAAGCAGAAAGGAGAAGACACAGCCAGAAAACCGAAACCATCGAGACGACAGAATGCTGCAATGCAGCAGCCAACGGCTGAAGCCATTGTGGCTATGAACACACCAACTATGACGACAGTGTGGGAGAACATTGCAGACAGTCAACGGCGCCGACGAAAGAAGGCTGAGTGCGAGAACATCCGCTTGAAGATGGTCATTGAGCACCAGCAGAAAGTGGCAGATAATCTACGCAATTTAATTCAGAAACGAACAAGTCAATTGGGAGCAGAATGCTCGTTTTTCACGGACGTGAATTGTGGAAGCCAAGATGTACTGAACTTACGTGGAGATGTGGGCGAGTTCCAGGGACTTTTTCGTCACTTGGACAATGCGTATCAAGAATTGGAGGCTGTGTTCGCAGCAAATGGCTTGAATGATATGGTGGTGACTCGTAGTGATGTTCAAGTGCGAGATGGTGCCGGGGGCAAGTATGTTGAATTATTTTTCAATAAAGTGCTGCCGTTCAGGCTAAAGGACGCGACGGAGGCTACGTGGGAGCACTTCCGAGGGTCAGAGAAACACATGGGCAATGGAAGCGTGTACGAGAAGAAGGCACAGGTAAAACTGCACAGTATTACTGTGTAACGTGTCAAACTAATGGCTGGATGCTGTATTGAATAGGATATCAACGTGCCCTACACAATAATCGAGGACTTCACGAAGGAGATGCACTCGAACAGCTCTCGAGCGGATGCAAGAATGAAGCAAGTCGTCCGGCGTCATGTTGAGCCCAACCGTGATGTCGTTATCGCTGTTGTGAGTGTCAACCCAGCAGAAGTTAAAAACAAAAAGCTCGTTGGATTGAGGTACCAAGTTCGAAGCTACGCGGTGACAAAACGATCTCCAGCCTCGACACCAGAGCGTGAAGTGTCACAGTTGCAGTGCTGCTCCTTGATTTCATTTGACGAAGAAACGGAAGCGAGGCTCGGCTCTGATAGCATCAGAGCTCTCACGAACTTCCTGATTGTCAGTTTAGCAGCGAAGATGCAAGGCCATCAAGATTGTATTGAGAACGCACTCATGGACCACGCTCTACTAGGACAACAAGTGTTATGAGTTTAGCAACTCAGAGATAAATGGTATAATGCATGTGTGATGGAGTCCTAGGCCTTGTTCATTTCTGTTGCTCACATGGCAGCCAGCGTGCCATCAACGCGATGCAACACATGTCAGCCAGCGTACCATCAACGTAAGAGTCAACACATGGCGCGTGATAGAATCTGGACCACACACATCGCAGAGACACCAGCGCTGCAGTCATGGCATTCTCTGTAGATGAAGAGGACGACCGAGCCTTCCAAGCAGCGCTTTCCTTCGTGGACGAGTGCGTGCTTGATGAAGAGGAAGTGGAAGATGCAGCAACGTTGAGAACCACGGCTTTGTTGCAGCGTGAGGACGTCTGGGACGCCATGTCTAGCGACCAGAGACCAACAGTTAATATCACTGGCATGGAGACGTCCTTCGGAGCGCTAGGCGGCTACGAAATGAACTCTACTCTATCAACTCCTCCGTCTAATGCTCGGGACGTCGCAATTGTGGACCGACAGAAATTCAGACGACGAACGGAGCTCAATGAACGTAAAAAGCTGCTGCGCAAGGCTGGAATCTACGGAGATGCCAATTGGATGAGCAAAGACAGCAGACTGGAGATCGCGTATCTCCAAGAAAGAATCGAAAAGCTCCAGCTCGACTTGCAGGTGCTACAGAGTCGAAAGATCAGACAACCAGCTACAGCTGTGGCGCAGCAGCCTACTAATGCGATGGATTCGGCGTTGCAGATCCCCAATGTCTGGGAAGAGATATCATGTCGACAGCAACGTCGACTGAAAGAAGCAGAGCGGGTAAATGCCCGCTTGAAACTAGCGGTGCAGCGCCAGCAAAAGGTGTCAAACTGTATGACTAACGTAGTGCGGAAGCGAGCTCGTCATCTGGTGCGTAACTCGTTTCTTTATATCCATGTCACTATGACTGAGCTACTGGTGACGGGAGAAATAGTTCTGCTGCATGGCACTTACTTCCTGTTGGTCGTTGTTGGTGCATTTTGTTGCAGACAAGTGACTGTTCTACCTTCTTGGATTTTGACTTCTCAAACCAACATATCGTCCGGGCATTGAGCTTGCGCAGTGGTGGTGCAGGAGACTTTCCACTCTTGTTCCGTCATCTTGATACCGCATATCAAGAAGTGGATGCTGTATTTGCTTCAAATGGTCTGGCAAATATGGTACTTACTCCGAGTGACGTTCACATTCGTGAAGGTGTCAACGGCAAATATCTCGAGGCCTTCTCGAACAAGGTACTGCCCTTCGGACTGCGTGCTTCGACTGAAGCAACATGGGACCACTTTAAAGGATCGGAGAAGCATCTTGGGAACGGCCACATCTACGAGAAGACTGCGAGGGTACGTGGGGTCGACATGGAGGCAATAGTCAGCGCTGCTGAATTAACAAGGTTTATGTTTTTGTTGCGGACAGAACCCCGACGACCCGTACACGGTCATTGAGGAGTTCACGAAGGAGATGCACTCCAAAAATGCTCGAGCAGATATTAAGGTGCAGCAGCTTGTTCGCCGCTACATGGAACCCAGTCGCGATATTGTGATCTGGGTTGCTATTGCCGAACCTGCTGAGATCAAACACAAGAAGCTTCGTGGGCTCACGTACCATCTTCGAGGTTATGCCATGACCAAATTGTCTCCAGCATCAACACCCGAGCACGAAATCTCGCAGCTGCAATGCGTGTCATTAATCTCACTCGAACCAGAAGCTGAAACGATGTACGGTTCCGAAACCGTGCGCGCCGTCACAAATTTTCTCATTGTTACAGCAGCACAGAAGATGCAAGCTCACCAGGATCGCATCGAAAATGCACTCGTCGATAAACAACTAAGTCGTCGGGGTATTGCAACATTTAACACGAACTAATTCATAATATCGTAAACTTAATTGGCTAACGAAGTATTTACAAAAGTCACGGCCATTACAAGAAATACACCTCAAGTCAACGGTACAAGACATACCAAGACGGAGAGATAGAGAGCAACATACCTTTTTCGTTTTAAGAGAGAAGCACTCTTATATGGTGATAATCACACTACAGTACCAGCAGTATTGTGACGGGGTAGCTTAGAAAAAGCGGGCTATCAGGAAAATACAAACTCCAAGTGATTAACCGTTCACAAATCCCTGGTTTAAGTTTTGCAAATTTGCTTGTCCGTCTATGTACTATCATGCAAACTGACAAGAACTTGCAGGAGTTGATTCATATCTTCGGTATCTTTGTTTAAAACCACAAAAACGACACAACCAGCAAGGAAAATGTCTATAATGTTCGTCGAATAGCACGATTCTCATACTTCGATGAAAACAAATCATGTAGTAAGAATTTTTATACTACCGCTCTGATAATTGCTTATGTTTATCCCACAAACTCTAAAATATCAACGGAAGTCTTGAAATCAAAGGACAAATTCGAATTATTCAAAGAAGAAGGCAGATATTCTATTAATTGACTTTGTGTACAAAACTAATATACTACTGCACCGTTCCGTAATAGTAGTACGGTACCCATGTTTTCTGCTCGGGATTTGTGAAAATTCACCCAAGCCTGGGGTTATTGGTAGAAAATAACGCGCTGCGCAAAGTTCTTTACTTGTATGCGTCCATCACCGATGAACGACAAATTTAAAAAGGGAATAGTGGATGGTTCTAAGAGCCGATGCCGCCTGCGCTGCGAGCGATGTCGCCCATTCTCTCCATATTACTCTATTTTTTAGCTGACGCTTTATCATTCCATTATTTATTCCCAGATGCAACCAGCACAAACTTTAAAGAAATGTATGCTACCTCCAAGCGCACTACCAGCAGCAGAAACGTCACAAACGAAGAACGAGAGCAGATGGCAGCTGCAGTGCTCGCAAAGTCTACAAATGGTGTACCTCGGAAAGGGGCTTTTGTTGAAATCGCAGCCGGCTTACCCTTCACGTCAGTTACGGTCTCGCGCGTTTGGCGCTGTGCCCTCGAAAGTGCCAGGTCGACCTGCCCGGTTTAAGATAGATCGCAGCAAGGAGCTGGAGCGGCTCCGTTCTGCACCTCCTACGCAACGCTAAACCATTCGCTCCGCGGCAGCGGTATACAGCTTGCCGCCGACAACGCTTTTCAGGTGCGTTCAAACGGCCAATTTCGCCAACCACCAGCGTGTCAAAGCCAGTAGATGGTCCGGCACAAAAGGG
>PCFV01000932.1:0-10934 GCA_002812785.1 Phytophthora litchii
GGTGCTCGTGTGACCCCGTCACACCTACTTATGTAAATTCTACCTACCTACTTATGTAATTGAGGCCCATTACATAGGTTGGAGTCGGGTTCACCTCGGCATACTGAAACCAAGTAATCATTCAAACCGTAAATAGAAGTCTGTTTCTATTGGACAAAACTGTCATTAGTCAAAACCATCGATTTCATTGGCCAAAAACATCTGTTCAGCTGTTGAGTCCGACTGGTGAACTGCCATTCACTTGGAGTTTGTATACTCCTAATAGTACGCTTCCTCTAAGCAAGGTGCTCGTCCCCGCATAACACTCGTTAGACACACCGTGATGATCACGGCGATATTATCGGAAGTGGTACTGAGTCAGTGATAACCGTATAGAGTAATCTATGCTCGTCTACGCACCTATTGATGATGCGGCATTTTATCAGTCGCACTAGTTTCGGTCCAGAAGCAGGTTGCGCTGTGTTTGCGGTGCGACGACACGTTATGCAGACAGCACATGCTGCCGCCCTTGTCCTGTCGCGGATTAGAACTTTCCCCCACCAACATCAACGTCAGCAGATGCACCGCTATCCAAGATAAGTGATGCACCAGCACAGAGGTGGACACGCTGCTTCGTGTCGTTCTCACAACATGTCTTTCGGGGACAAGGTCGTCCCCACTCCAATATCATTCTGCAATTTGCTTCGCCTCGACAACATCCGTGGATCCAGTAGTAGTATGCATACGGCTACCACACTCGCACTATTGTGGTTCTGCTTTATGCATAACACCGCCGCAGAACTCGGCAACTTAACCATTGTCAACACAACGTACGGTCAACTCCAAGGCATTGAAGACACCAATATCGCTGGCATCACTGTGTTCAAAGGTATCCCGTTTGCTGCTTCAACCTCTGGCGAGGCTCGATGGACAGCACCGCAACCGCCTGCTTCGTGGGACGGCGTGAAGGTGGCAGACAGCTTTGGCTTGGTATGCCCGCAGTCTGGAGAAAGCAGCGATGCAATGAGCGAGGATTGCCTCAATCTCAATGTGTGGACCTCTGCCGGCTCGGTGGATGACGCACTTCCTGTGTATGTTTGGATTTACGGTGGTCGCTTCATCGGTGGCGCTGGATCTCTTCCACTCTACGATGGTGCAGGCTTGGCAGCAAAGGGGCTGGTTGTTGTCACTATGAACTATCGCATGGGCGCACTGGGCTTTCTAGCGACGTCTGAATTGCAAAGCGAGTCGCCTAATAACTCTACCGGCAACTACGGTCTTCTGGACCAGATCCAGGCGCTTAAGTGGGTGCAGGAGAATATCGCTGCCTTTGGAGGAGACCCGGCTAAAGTCACGATCGGTGGGCAATCGGCTGGAGCCTCGTCCGTTTATCACTTAGTCGACTCACCCTTGGCGACTGGGCTTTGAAAGCGGAATCCGATTCCTCAATGATCCGCTGATCTGGGCACGTGCCACTTCTTATCGCACACTCGAACATGCCCTTGACGGCGGTGATACCTACATGACCAATCACAATGTCTCCACTGTTGCCGAGCTCCTCAACCTCAGCATTGAATCCATCTTAGACGGGAACGATGATAACGACTATTTCGGCACCACTACAGACGCTGATCAAAGCACAGTACCCCCTCTTTTCTGACCGGCGTTGGATGGTTATGTGATGCCTGAGACGTACTGGGGAGCGCTCGAGTCTGGTCCTGCCAACGATGTTGCTCTCATGACTGGAAACAATGCTGATGAAAGCGGTGCTGCAACCACCACGAATGTGACCGTCGCCGAGTACGTCGCTGCCGCCAGGGAGAAATAGGGTGTCTTGGTTGACGAGTACTTGGCCTTGTACCCTGCGAGAAGCCAGCAATATGACTAACAACGCTGCCCGCGACTTCTCACGGGTTGGTAGTTGGCTGTTTGGAAACTATTGGGCTGAGACGGCCTCAAGTACATTCTACACGTACTACTGAAGCCACGCTCCTCCCGGACAGACCGCCGGCGCCTACCACATGTCTGAGATCAACTACTGTTTCAACAACTTGTATGACACAGACTTGCCTTGGGAAGCTGACGATTATGCCATAGCTGACATGATATCTTCGTATTGGGCCAACTTTGTCAAGAATCTCAACCCGAACGGAGGCAACTTGACGTACTGGCCAGCCTCGGTAGCTACAAGCAACACGACAATGCATCTGGATATCACGCAAGAGGTCATGGAGATTGCAGACACTGACAAAATTGACTTCATCACGAAATATTTTGCCGCGCAGACGCCATACTAAACACAGTAGGCGCTGTTTCGACAAGTGTTGTCGTTACCATTTTCAAACATCAAGAATTGCTTGATTCAGTGCTATCGGACGTCAATCTTATTCATTAGTCAACGTTCCACTCCTCACGCAATGTATCTTGTCAAATATCAAAATTGCAGTGTTTTCATGCTGGTACTTGCTCTCCACTTATGCCATTTTCATTTTGCGCTTTGGCATGGGCAGCAGCACACTTGTCTGTGCCTTGTATGTCTGGTACACCTTAGTTTCTCCCCAGCGCTCTTCAGCCTGTTTCTCCAGTAGCGGAACTCCCGATACAAACATGAGGAGAAACGCCACGAATGCAGGACTCACCACAGCCCAGTACTTCAGTGTTGTGGAAGGTAGTGTGTGTACACTCACACAAAACACACCGGTCCACATCATAATCTCTCCACAGTAATTGGGGTGGCGGCTGTAGTACCATAGTCCACGCTGGATGAATTGACCCTTGTTGTTCTCGTCGTGACGGAACTGCGTCTTCTGGTAGTCCGCTGTGACTTCCATCACGTATCCTACGACCCAGAGGGAGACGCCAACGACGTCCAGAGGCGACACCCGCACGTCACGGATACCGTGCTCCAGTGTAAGTAGCACAGGCAGCACAGTGAGCAACACCCAGAGCCCCTGGATGCTCCAGACCCCGAGGAATCGCAGTGGATTCACGCGGATGTCCTTGAAGCGCTTATCTTCTCCACACTCGCATATGCGCAGGAACAGGAAAGTGCCGAGACGCACACACCAAAGCCACACGAGTGCAATGAGCAGCGTCTCTCGCCAGGTGACGGAGTTGCTGGTTCTGTAGCTCAGGAGACTCACGATCGCGTACGTTCCGGAGCCAGTGACGTCAAAGAAGCGCTCGTCCTGCTTGGGGACGGCGTAGAGCGCCGAGAGCCACTGGACGCCCACACATACAGCAGCGTACAGCTGCAGATCCGTGTAGTGGGCCACCAGTCCAGCCAGCGAGAGGGCGATCAGGAGCCCAGCGATGTTGCGCAGGAATTCCATGAGCAAATCGATTTGAAAGGTTTCTATCGTTTCACATCGTTAGTCGGTATGACTCATCTTCAAGTCGCCGACCACCGAAAAGCAACTTCAGGTATGAATAAGCACAAGAAGAGACTTGTACGTCTTCCCTTTGCGGATTTAGGAAATCCATCGGCAACTACATGTGCATCTTTCCCGACCTAAATGTACTTTGCTCGCTTCGACTCAATTCGAGACTTCTACTTGAGCAAACGTTCTGTCCCCATTTAGCATTTCAACGCTAACCACTCACGTTCACTCATGTTAACCAGCCCCCACTGATGGTTGCACCTCTTTCATTCACTCCAAGCAAGGGTGCTGCTGTTCAACCCTCGCCGATGGCTACCAGGTCTCCATCACAACAGGGTAAGAAAGGATGGTGCTCTAAACTCCAGCACATTTGGCACTCCCTACAAGTTAGCTACAGCGGCAAATTATCTGTGGAGAGACTTTTGGCATTAGAAGAGTATTCACGCAGCACATCGTTTGCCCGAGTGATGCTGGTGTGCTGTGTCACACCATTGCCAATGGTACTCCTGGTGTTGCTTCAGGAATGTGTTCCTCTGCAAGATCCAGCTGATGGTTGGTACCAAAACTACGGCTTCTGGATCCGCACAGGTATACTTGGGGGTGTAGTCGCAGTTGGGATCACTACCTTCGCAACTCGAGCGATTTCTGGAGTGAAGCTATCGTCGTCACAGTTTCTACTGCTATTTGTCGGTCAGTCTATAGCTTACCCTGTTTCGGCAATGGTAATCGCTGAATTATGGGCATTTCCGATCCCGTTCATGGTACTCACGATTGGTAGCATCTATATGGCGCTGTACCTCGGTCTGGTCTGCGCTATTGTCGACAAGAAAGTTATGTACGACATTGCTGCTCAACGGGATGAACTAATAGAGCTTTCGAAATTCAGCTTAGCACAGTTCGGGATGGCATGTGTGTACGCAATTTACCAAATCCTGTTTAATGCTGTCACTGACACGTACTTCGAGCTACCAACTATCTTGTTGCTTCCTCTGATCAAGCTCGCTATGAAGAATATCGTGTCGCACTGCGTGTCACGCAAACCCGACATGGTACCCGAAGCAGTCATCTTCACGGTCGAGTTTTTCAATGCATTCTACCTCGCGACGTGTATGCAGAACACGTCATCGAGGTGATAGCGATTGACTTTATCCAGTCAGGTATTGCACTGCGTAGCCTTTATCGACGTACTGATACCATATTAACACGTCTCCATCAGACATGTGGGAATAGTACCGATAGTCTGCTACCAGTCGTGGGGGCATTGTGTCGCGATACCAAGATGTTCCAGGATCAACACCGAACTGCTATCATGCCGCGTTCCTGTTTGCCGCATCACCTATCGTCTGAAATCCAAGACTTCCTCAGTACATTAGAAAATATCCCCGATACTGGGCCACACGCATCTGTGTACTATCGACCACCTTACATTGAAGGTACCCTCGTACCAGTTCGATCCGCGACTCGAACAAGTTTTGCCAAGTTGGCGTGGAAGTCCTCGAGTGACGCTGTATCCCCAATTTTCCCACACGAAGTGCCTCAGGGCACAAGGCTCACTGCTAGCACAGTGACTGAACACAGTGAGATTCTCAGTGAGGTTCTTGAGGTATTGTTCACATCTGAATGCCACATTTTGACCGAGTACATGGAGACGATCATCCCAGTTCTGTACGGCAGCTTCATCATGTTGGTGGTGCGTCTGCCAAGTGCGCAATACCACACAGACTTGTCTGGCGTGACACTCGAGAACGTGAATGCAACAGTCCACAGCATATTCTTGTATGCGCTACTCGAGTTCGTCTCATTCACGATGTTAATATGGCTGATGCTGCGCAATTGTCGACTTCGAGCTCTCCACCATTTGGCGTTTGTACTGGAGACGCAGATGGCTCTCGTGCAGGTTCGACTACTCACGTGGGTTTTGATCACTTTGTCCTTTCGAGTAGTGCACTTTGGTACGTCTAGCAGTGAAATCTCCTACTAGTGCTGTCACTAACTATCTTCCACTGTAGGTGCCGACTTCACCTTCCGGTTTACTTGGTTGCAGTAGTTCCACCCATCATCCACATCATACAACCCGCATTTGACGTGGGTTATATTACCATTTGAATTATATAACACACGTCAAATGTAGGTGATTCAAAGAAATCACCCTCACTTCACATCAGTATGGACGATTCGGTGCTGCTCGAGTCGGCGGCGTGTGCGTCCTCGAGCTTCGACGCCTTCGCGTGGGTGGAGGAGGCGTTGGTGTCTCGTTCGGGGGATGCATCAGCGCTCGCTCCACTGGTGCCGCAGTTGGCTCTACGCTCTCAGACGCTGGCTCAGACGCTGCACACGTCGCTCCAACACGTGTCGCTGTCAGCCCCAGCGCTGCAGACGCGTCTCCAGGGGCTGCAAGAGGCTGCCAAGCCACTCACGAGACGTCTGGACGCTGTGCAAGAGGCTTGTGTCTCTGGATCCACGGCCAGTGCCTCCGCCGCTTCGAGTCAAGATCTGCGTCATCTCGTCACGCTGCACGAGGCCAAACGCCGACTCCAGAGCTGCTCACAGGCGCTCGTAGAGGCTGCGAGGTGGGGACGCAACGTGCGTGCATGTTTCGCAGCCGTGGAGGACCCGACGCTGCTGTCTGAAGCGCTCAAGGGCGACCGCAAGAACAGAACGATAGACAGCGACACAGCTGACAACTTGGCGGAGCGGGTCCGCGAGATGCACACGAGTCTGGACGTGCTCAAGGATTTACCCGGTGCTTGGGACCGTAAACAGACCATGGAGAGACTCTGCGCGCAGATTGAGGCGGCGGTGCAGCCTCGCCTCGCCACGAAGCTCCGGGAAGACGATCTAGGAGATGTGGCACCACTGCGTTGGTGTCTTGATGTGCTCGATAGTGTGGACAGAGCTCACCTTGTAAAGGAGGAGTTCTGTCAAGCTAGACCGGCTCACGTACACCGCGTGTGGTATGCCTACAGTGGTGAGATGCAGACTGAGCTGGAAGAAAAGGACGATAGCGAGGACGTCTTTGCCAATTGGCTCGATAATTTTTACGGAGACGTGCTGAGAATGCTGCAGCGCGAAAGTCGCAATGCACGAGAGCTTTTTGGCGCCGATATGATGATCAGTGTACTTTTCACTCTCCTCCACAACACGTTGGAGCCACTCACCAAGTCATTCCGAGACCGTCTTGTGCACAATGGTTCTTCAGGCTCGGATTTTCGACTTGGCCGGCTACTACGCTGCTTTCATACAACGCGAGGATTTGCCGGCCAATTAATCCAGCTCTTCAGGTCGCTGGAAAATGACCTTGGTTTGAAGTTGGTAGCAAACGATGACACGGCTACAGGCGCTGAAAGTATACTGCGCGTTGTTTTCGAACCGTATCGACTCTACTTTACGGAGTACACGCGCTTCACTAGTGAAGCACTTACAGATGCTCTCCTGCGTCTTGTGCCTGTGTTCAATGTGAAAAACACTAGAGGTATCGCTGGGGGTGATTGTGAGGACGATGGTCAGGACGCTGCAGACACTGCGCCTCTTGAGGATTTCTCTCTGAGTCTTGAGGAGGCATCTGAAGCAGCCTGGGTACTTGTGGATGAGAGTCTGCAGCAATGTTACGAATTTACGGGTGGAGCTGCTTTTCCTGAAGCTATAGAGGCCATTGGTTCGGCCGTGCAACAATTTACATTGGCTCTGAGCGCAACAATGCCGGTCATCCGCAAATACTGCAATACTGAACTCACTTCTCCACTGGAAGGGGTTGTTGGTGGTTCACTTGTAGCGTCACCCGATTGGAGTCAATTTCACGCGTCACTAGCCCTTCTAAAGGCTAGCGGTACTCTAGAGAATCAACTTTGTGCTCTTGATGGCCGCGTACGCGTTCGCATGCGCGAGCAACTTGCTCAGTTTTTCGGTGAGACGTCAGGCTCTTCATCACCCCGTAGCCGCCGTAAGAAAAGTCATGATGGTGCAATCATTGCGCTAGCTGACCTCGTAGATCCGACAAAGCTTGTATCGGCTGTGTCAAAGACCTGGCTTCATGATGAAGATCCCACCCGGCAAACTCAGTTTCATCAGTTTGAGATGGAATTACTAGACCATTCGACAGGGTCGTCTGGATTTGACACTGCTACATCTCGCTACCCAACTGCAACGGTACGTGTTTTCACGCTGTCATTCTAGACCTGCATCTTGTTAAGTGGACTTACTTAACGATACACATGCATACTAACGTGAACCCACTTAGCTGCTCGATGAAGCTCAGCGTGCCGTGCGTTCCTGGACCAAGGAAGCGCAACTTCATACGTATGACACTGTGTTCCTACCAATCGCACGTGTGTTGGAGACTCTACCCACGAATGAGGTACTCCAAGAACAAACTCTCCTGTAATTGGATTTCAAAACTAATGATGCTTCGATAACTTGTAGAATTGGCGCAAGATGCCGGACGCTGCTCTGGGAGACCTACCAACTTTCAGTATGCTGCCACAAGACTACATTACCATGGTTGCTGATCTTCTGTTATCACTGCTTCCACAACTCGAACCATTTGCAGAGAGCAACAGTCTTGAGAACGCCTTTGTGGCCTCACGGGGTGCACAGGAAGTGTGCGTTCAGGGCGAGTGGACTCGTCTAGGCCAAATCCTCCACCTTGCACCTCCTGAACTCGCGACATGCCAGCGGATATTTGGCTCTGATGGTAAACCTGTCGCGACAGAACCAGCACCAACGGCGACAGAGTTTGTGGACTTGTGGACAGCGGCTGTGGCAAGTGGAACTCTAGCAGCATTCTTGCGCACAGTGTGTTCCATTTCGATGTTGTCGGAGATGGGAGCTCAGCAATTGGCTGCCGACCTGGGCTACTTTCACAACGTGCTCAGTGCCGTGGGTGGTGAGGGCAATTTTATCGTAGACGACCTGCGTCGCGCGCTGGAGATGGACCTGAAGGCGCATATCCAACATGTTGAAGACCTACGGGCTGACGGTGACAGCCCGGAACAACAAGCACTTGCCAAAATCAACGATTGCGTAGCTACCATGCGTCAACGTGGAATGGAGTCACCCCGTCGATTGTCTGCTGTCAGTGCTGGTTCAGCAGCAACATCCTCCCACTTCTAGCTAATTCTAAAATGAGTCGAGCGAAGTGATGCTGAAAAATAGCTGTGCTGTTCAGTTGTTGCACTTTCCACTCTTCTGCTTTTGTGCTTGAACGGTGGTGAGCGGCGACGATGGCGTCTATTTACTTTTACTACAACGAGCTGCTTCAACAGAGTGCGGATCAAGCTGTGGCGAGTGGTAGAAATGCTTCCTGTGCTGGATCAGGCAACGATGAGGATCTTCAGCAGCAGGAAACAACAGTGATGGTGAAGTCTTCCAAGAAGCACAATTCCAACAGTCTAGCCAAGGCTAACGAGAACCAAGATGAAGCTGGAGTCCTGAAAGGGTCATTTACCGGTACAATGCACTCAGACACCGACGCCGCCTTGGTCATGCTGCAGCCGCGGATGAACCGACTCGCCTATCTGCAAACGGCTGGGGCAACGAATCTGGACGCTCTCGCGCGATCTCTTGGACCTAAGCTCTAACAATTTTCATCAAGGATGCATCGGTCAGGACGAGTCTCGCGAACCAAGCTTTACTCGTGAGTAGGAGAAACTATCATTCTAACAAAATTCACTTCGGAAGATGCATGATCGCAGTAGCTGTGCAATCATGACCTGTCGTTGCTGGAGCCGCTACTGAGCGACTTGGACGAGAAGAATCGACGCTGTCGCAGCAACACCTGCCACACTTTGTCTAGAGACTTCTGACGATTCACTTGCTTGCCATCAATGGGACCTGCGGTTAACCCATTCGTAGACACTGCGTCCCGAAAGTTACTTGTCCCGGGGTCGACTACGACGTCTTCGTCATCGCTGTGCATGTTGCTGCCTCCCATCTCAAGGCTAGCAAGACGCATGTAGCAATCGGCACTTGGACGCGCCTGTTGTGCTTCCTCATCTAATAGGAGCTGAGTACCGTGCGTCGACATAAAAGACGGACGTGCTTCCTCTTCTTCCGCTTCAATCTCAAGAGTGTCACGTTTCAGTACAGCACCACCGCCTAGACTGCTACGGGGTCCGTCCACACTTGTTCCTGTACTAGCACTCAGAGGAGCATTCGTCGCCTCATTTTGATTTTCCAGTCCACTCGGCACCGAAATCGTTGACACTGACGGTCTGTACGCGACAGCTGCCACTTCTTCTGCATATCTCGTCGTGAAGAGGTCGTGTTGTGCCAGCATTTCAGAGCTCCAGCTAACTGCTGGTGCCACACCTCCATTGAGCCACGGATGTGCTACCACGTCTTGAATACTCATCGCAGCATCAGGGTTCTTCTCCAGCAGCCGACGTAGCAGATCCCTCGCTGCTCGACTCAGCAGCGCCCCGTTCTCCGGGAACGTCAATGTGTTCTTCAGCACACGTTGCTCAATGCCCACGACATTATCATCCCGTCCATCCTTCCTATCGAATGGGAAGCAGCCACATAGCATGACGTAGAGTGTGACACCAAGTGCCCAGACGTCGATCTGCTGTGCTTCTCTCCAGTTAGAAACCAGTCGCCCTGCCTCTTCCTCCCACTTGAGTCTCCTCCTCCGTCTCAATACGAATGGCGGTAAGAAGCGAATATGATGCACGTCGTCCCATAGAAAACCTCTATTTCTCGGCCGACAACGCAGCGTCAGCGACCGCCACGGCGCCGCCCGTCCAAAAGCCGCCAGCAACACACGCGCGTCTGGTTCGTCGTCACTGAAGAGCAGATGCTCAGGCCTCACTTCTCCATGCACAACACCTCTCTCATGGAGAAACTGCAGCCCTTGCGTCGCTTGCTGTAGTACGCGACTGGCGTCTCGCTCGGAGCGCAGTTTTTGCATCACTTGGCCGCCTCTCGCCAGCTCGAACGCCAACTCCACGCGCGTTCCGACGGCCGACACGTCGTACAGTCGCAGCAGATTCTGATGACCACGGGCCAGCTGCAGCACGCGCACTTCCTGACGCAGACGGAGGCGCGTGGCGCGATGACGCAGCAGACGTCGGTCCAGCACTTTGAGCGCCACCAGCTCCTGCGTCACGCGATGGCGAGCTGTGTAGAGTCCTGGACGAGGTGGGGATTGGCGTGGACAAGGAGCACGAGCTGGCAATGGACGTAGATCCACCCACGTACTCGCAGGAGCGACGTCCGAGACGCGGCACGAGCAGCCAGCGCACGGACCGAACCACCACATCGCACGAGAATGGCGAAATCAAGCCGGTCGTTTGGTAATCATGCGGTATTCTTATACAGAGAGTCTTAACTATGGAATTTTGAGATAATGTATGTTGAAGACGTTGAAGATTATCTCTATGCATTCATGAGGTCAAGTAAACGTAAATACACTCCTGGCTCACTGTAATCTCTTCTTTGAACCCCTTGACTTTGACGTCTTCAGCAATGTCGTCTGTGAGTTCGCCTTCCATCGTATTTTTTTTACTTTCCAATGGTTCCGTTCAATGAAGTCGTATCGGTCGAGTTGGTAGGTAGCAGAGGTCGCAAACAGTTGACCGT
>PCFV01000933.1:0-10931 GCA_002812785.1 Phytophthora litchii
TAAAACGTAGCAATACGCAAAACGAATCAACGTGACTTTTTCTTTCCATTTGGTGCCATTACTCGATGGAATATTGAAGTGGATGAAGAGTAACCTGTGCGTTTCAATCATGACTCGTGCTACAGAACACTGTACACTTTCAGTAATTCTAGCGTGAATACCACCAGTGCTGGTCCAACTTCACAGTTCAACGCACTCATCACAGGACGAAGACAATGAGATGCACACTGCGGTTTCTTGTCCCGCAAATCCACAGGCACCACTTCTCCACTAACTTATCGGCCTCCTCCCGTTGGGTAAGAGTCCAAAACTACTTATGATATCTTTTTAGTAAAAAAATACTCTTATTAGTCTGAGTACTATACTAAAATTAGACTCTAGTTTTCATCCAACCATCGTTTTCCAAACTCAAATCTCCTTTACCATTCGTTGAAAAAAACCTTCTTTTCCTCCAATCACTTTCCCATCCGCTATAAAACAACCAGCCATAGTCCAGAAACGAATACGCCGTGGCAGGCGCAAGTCGCTCTCTCTTCGCTTCTCCCGGCTTCGTCGCTCTTCCAGGCTTCTACGCTCATGGCAACAGGCGCCGACACGTTCCCTGCACGAAGCAGTGCGTTGTGGCCAGCGCTGAACGACGACGAGCTGTCAATAACTTCATCTTCCTCTGCAGTCGTGACCACTACGTCGACAGCAACCACAACCCCCCAGCAACGTTTGTTGCTGCCCAATACAGCTAATGTACCGCTTAACGAGCTGTCGGTGTTCATGGCTTCCTCTGCAGCAGTTTCTAGCGCTCAAACAAGCGCTCCACAGACTTTTCTAGACGATTTATTGCGGGAAGAAGATGGACATCAACAGATGCAGACACAGAGCTTTCAGTTGCTACAGGGTCATGAGGAAGTTGCAGTATCCAGTGCAATGACAGATGTAGGGGTACTGAGTGATGCTACGTTCTTCTCGTTGGGAGAGGAGGCGCAACGAGATCACACTACGACATATTCGTCGTCTTCTTCTGGGTCTCCGTCGACGCCTTCTGCTGCGAATACGTCGAGGTTATTGCAGTTGGAGACAAATTATGAGAGAAAAAAGAAACGCGCGAAAATCAACCGGAAAGATCTGAATTCGAGGTTTCAGGAACTGATGGACATTCTACACTTGAAGGAAGACCGCAAGTTGAATCGAGCCAAGATCCTGGAGAAGACTATTGAACACATTGAGAAGCTGACAACAGAGCTAAATGCGCTCAAGGCTGGACATTTACCACAGCAGCAGACAAGCTCGAGAAAGACTCCTCCTCACCAGCTTCACGGAATCACTGGTGCTATGATGCAATCGATGGGGCAGCATAATATTGCTAGCTCAGCTCGTGGTAGTACAGCTGGCGGCGCCCCACTGTTACCATATCATCCATCGCAAACCAACCCGTGGAGCTCTGCTGTTGTTGGATCCAATCTTTCATTGCAACCGATGATGTGGATGCCTTGCCCGGTGGTCACGTCCTCGGGGATGATGCTGAAGCGTGCTGCTCCTAGACGGCCTACAGACTCCTCGAGTAGGAAACGCGGGAGAGTTGAAAGTGTGGAGAGTGTGACAACGACCTCCGAAGCAGTTTCAAGTATGTCAGACGCTGAGCCCACCGAAGTCGCTGCTGCGGCTTCCTCGGCTCCTAGTGAGTTGTCTGTTTTCGAGTGGAGTTTCCCTATCATTCTGTCGTACTGCGACGCATGGACTTTAGTGTCTGTGATGCGTACATCTCGCGAACTGGGTCGTTTAGCACGCAGTGAGAAGTTGTGGGCAGATCTTTGCCGTTCACGGTGGCGGATTTCCTCGCAAATCAACATTCCTCAGCCATTTGAGCAGTGGCAGAAGTATCACAACATCAACCGCATACCAGATTGCACAGCATTTACGGTACGACAGCTTTTCTGTGTTTATTTCCTGTTTGTATGGTTTCTTTCGTGTCATCTGACGTTCTATCTGTGTTGTTCTGTATTACTAGCGTGGCGGTCAGCTGTTTGCTTCAGGTTGTGCAAAGGACATCAGTGTCTGGGGCCTGCTATCTCATCGCTCGAATGGACACACAACAAGGACTGTTTTGTTGAATGGCAAGGCGACTGTTATGCAAGTCGTGGAGCTATTCATTGTCGTTCAAAATTTGAGCCGTTCTCGAGTCCGCATTACCGACTGCATCTCGTTGACGTTAAAGAGTTCGGCTTCTGAAAGAGGCGGCGCTTTTCGGCCTTTTATGGCAACTTCAGGAGCACACTTGATGCCCACGGTGGTTGCAGTTAATTCTGAGGCGTGTCTTACTAAGGATTTGTCTGGGGTCGTGTTTCAGCACGGGGATCTGTGTGTGCTGAGTGTGTTCATGGCATGCCCTGGACTGGAGCTGGAAGATCAGTTCTTGCAAAGGTACGATTACTATCATGTTAATACGCTGTGCATCATTGCTAATGCAACACTCATGTTATTGCAAACGAACAGGGCTGACTCCCTGAACATGCAGTGCAAATTCTACTCGAGAGACGAGCGTGTAGAATGTGTGGATATTCGCGCTCTTTGCGAAAACCACAACGACTACGACAGAACTCGCGAGAAGACGCTGCAGGCTGTCCGTCAAAGCGCCATCCAACAAGCGCTATCAGGACAAACCGATGACTGTTGAAGACGAAGGTTGTGTTTCACAAGGCTCACCTTCCCGTACCCCTGCTCCCATCAGGGCTACAGCACGGCGTGATTAACATCCACCCCGTGCACCATATCTACCTCCAATCGGAGTGCATCGATCCGTAGCTGACCCTTAAACCCAGCACTTCAACTTCAACAGTTACACCAACAATACACCAACTTAAATGACCATCACTCGTCCCAAATGTTGCACTAACGTTGCTCCATCCACTTTCCCCTCATTTCAGTATCCGCCAAGAGTCCGCCACGTAGGTCGTCGCCATGGGGATCCCGCGCTTCTATCGCTACATGTCGGAGCGGTATCCGCTGCTGAATCAGCCCATCTCCGACGTGTCGCTTTTACCTGAGTTTGACGCCTTCTATCTCGATATGAACGGCATCGTACACAACTGCACGCACTCGGACGCAGCCGATGACGCATTAAACTCGCTCTCGCTTGAGGGCCAGCTCCACGGCATCTTTACGTACTTGGATCGCCTCATCACGCACATCATCAAGCCCAAGAAACTCGTGTATATCGCCATTGACGGCGTGGCCCCTCGAGCCAAACTCAACCAACAACGATCTCGACGTTTTCGTGCTGGTTTAGACCGTCAAGAAGCCATGGAGAAGGAGAAATACATGCAGATTAAACTCGAGGACGAGAAGAATGGCCATAAAGCAAAACCAGTAGCCAATAAGTTCGACTCGAACTGCATTACACCAGGTACCGAGTTTTTGAGTAAATTGTCGCAACATTTGGTGTACTTTGTACGTCAAAAGATGAAGAACGACCCGTTATGGGCGAGATTGGAGGTCTTTTTCAGTGGCAGTGAAGTGCCAGGAGAAGGAGAACATAAAATTGTCGAGTTTATTCGTCACAGAAAGATGGAGGAGACATATGAAGCCAATATGCGCCATTGTATGTATGGCAGTGACGCAGATCTCATGTTGTTAGGACTTATGGCTCATGAACCTCATTTTACATTGGTGAGAGAGACGGTAGTGTGGGGAAGCAACCATAAAAAAGTGGCAGCGAAGCAGATTGAAGAGCAACAGTGGCAGTTGGTGCACTTGAGCTTGTTCAGAGAATATCTCATGATAGAGATGAGAGTACAACCACCACTGGATGGAGAACGGATGCTGGATGACTTCATTCTGCTCACGTTTTTACTGGGAAATGATTTCATCCCGCATAGTCCGACGTTGGAGATTAGTGAAGATGCTATTCCGTTGTTGTTAAAAGTCTATCGCGAACTCTTGGAGAACCACAAAGGGAGTTATTTGACTCTGAATGGTAAGATCACGAATGTCAAGCTGCTGCAGGAGCTTTTCCAGATTATCGGTAACCAAGAGGAAGAAATCCTTATCAACCGTGCGATGGAGGAAAAACGACGCTCAGGACGTCGTGGTGGACGTCAGCAGTCCAAACAGCATGATGTCGATGCAGCTGAAGTTCAGCAAGCTATCATGGCGCTTCGTGATGACGATGACGATGATCTTCCACCACCTTTAGTTGATGACGACGAGGAAGACGAAGAAGAAGCCGAACGCGCACTACTGGAGGCACTGGACGGTCCCGAAGAAACGAGAATGTCGCTTGAACTCGAGAAGAGCGATCGCGAGGTGCTATTGCTTGTTGGTAGTGAGAGTTTCCAGGATACAAAGTGGAATTACTACGAGCGGAAATACGGCATTAAACGTGGTAATGGAGATGCTGGCAACAAGGAACTTGAACAAGTGAAGACGTCATATATGGAGGCATTGGTGTGGTGTCTTGCTTACTACTTCCAAGGCCCTCAGTCTTGGTCATGGTATTACCCTTACCATTATGCACCGATGGTTTCAGATCTTACTGACATTGAAGACGTGATTACAAACGTAAAATTCGATGAAGACCCATCGGTTGCAGGTCCACTGCTGCCGTTTGAGCAATTGATGTCTAATCTGCCATCTTCGAGCGCCAACCTTGTGCCAGAATCTTACCGATTTCTCATGGTCTCACCACTGTCGCCAATCAAGCATTTCTACCCCGAGACATTTGCGATTGACATGGAAGGCAAACGCAATGCTTGGGAGGGCGTCAATTTGCTGCCTTTCATTGACGTGGCATTGCTCAAGCAGGCTATCGCTCAGTACTGCCCTGATTCACAACTAACTGAGGCTGAAAGGCGACGTAACAAGTTGCAGCGTCTGCCCATCCGAATTGTACGGGACCTGAATGTACTGGATATTTTAAAGTCCACCCTTCCTGGTGTTGTTGGATTCCCAGATGTACTTTACTGCAACACACGTGTAGAAGACTATGAGCTCCCATCAATCCCGGGTGGTGAGTTCCAGAGTAAACTGATGGATGGAGTTGTGCTTCCGCTTGCTGGATTTCCATCACTGTATACAGTGTCCCTCGAGAGTACGCGAATTGCTAGCGTTGGTCTGAACTGCTTTGGTATGAGATCACGCAAGTCTAGTCTCATCCTTCAGCTTCCGGCTTCGGGGAAATTAAACGACGGAACAAACACTACTGCAGATGAAATTAACCCACGTGAGATTTTGGGAACTACCGTCTTAGCAAATTGGCCGAACCTTCATGAGGTGCTTGTTGTCGGTATTAGTACCCTATCTGGAGAATACCGTCTGAAGCAGTCCTCTCGCAAGCACAACAACCACGGCCGTAAGAAGAACGAGGTTATCTTTACGCCGTATGGCTCCGATGAGAAGAGTGCGTGGGCGTACTATGCACAGACGGAGGTGGTCAAGTTGCTATCTGGTCGTGGAATTCCTGGTAGTGGTGGAATTGACCTCGGTAGAACTGGAATTACAACGGTGCTGCACGTGTTACCTCTCCAAGGTATGATATCAAATCCACTAACAGGTGCCATTGAGAAGAAGTTCGGAGAGACAGAAGCATTCGTGCCTGCCCAGCTTACGGTTCGTAATCGTAAGCTCCTGGATGCACGGTTTGAGGAAACAGGCACGCTACCGTTGAATGAGCGCTTCCCTGCGGATTCAAAGGCACTTATCACGCGTGGTAAGTGGCTTGGCTGTACCGCTATTGTTCGTTCACTGGATGAAGAACAGCATACTGTTACCGTTCATGTAAACACAATTGATCAAGAGCCACCGTTTGGCTATGTCATCGCGCAAAAGCTCACGGATCGTTTTTTCCCTGGTTATTTGGTGGCTCAGAAACTTGGTATTTCGGCCTCTACGCTAGGCATGATCACCGGCAGTGTGATTATCAAGCCTAACGGAGCTGATATTGGACTGAATATTCGATTCCGGAAGGAGTTACTGCTTCCTGGCTATTGCAGACTGGTTAGTCGTGATAACAATAACTCAAACTCGAGTGACGAAAAGAATGTCTGGAGGAAGGGTGACATCGTGAAAATTGTTGGAAGCAACGGTGATTCTGAAAGCAGTGATTCTAACTCGGGACCCTCCCAAACTAGAAATGGCAGTGCCACTGCATGGGAGTACACTGAGCGTGCTGTACAGGTAATTGCGTCGTACCAGAAGGAATTCCCTGAGGTCATTCGTAACCTAAGTCGACTACCATTTGCAACAACCTATCAAGGCAAGGATATATTTGGTATTGACGATGCTGAGCGTGTGGAGGTGAAGGCAGAAGCAGTAAAACAGTGGATTGAGCAGCAGCGTTTGGGTGCGAGCGAACACTCAAAGCACATTCCGACCACATCTGAATACATTGCATTGAACGCTGTTCGTGCAATGGAAGCCGCCGGTACTTTGCGTGCGACTGAGCGTGCCAAGTCTGCTGAGGAACAGAGACGTGCACCTGTCGTTGCGACAGTCAGTGCTGCGGATCTATTTCGTCCGAATCCACTGGTGAACCAGGACCTGACAGGACATGAAGTATCGCAGCGATCTTCGGTAAACCGAGGTGCACCAAACTTAGGTGACCGCGTAATCAACATCAGCGCGCGTGGTGTTCCGTTTGGTCATCGTGGCACGGTTGTTGCTACACACGTGAGCAGTAGGTGTGTAGAGGTACTATTTGATGAGAGCTTCACGGGTGGAGAAGCACTTTACGGGACTACAAGCCTCGACCGTGGCAAGATTGTGGCCTGGAACAACTTGCTATGTGTGTCGGTCGCCCCAGGCAGCAAGAAACAACATCACAATAGTCGCTCAAAGCAAGGACAGAATGGAAATGCGCAAGAATACAATGGCGCTACTCAACGACGCACCTCTGGTGGTGTGCCAGCTATCAGCAACAATAGTCGTGCACCCAAAAAGATTCTCAAGGCAAACGAGAAGGTTGCCATTACGACCCCGACGCCACTGGTTCCACCACCACCACCAATTCCTAGCGCTATGCCGGCATTACCAAATCCAGAGAAAATTCAGCAGTTGATTCAAAAATGGAGCCACGACGGTGATGTTTCTACCCAAGGAAAGGAAAAACCCGCTCCGCCAAACGTAGAGAAGCCGACAACAGCAGTACCAGCTTCACCAACATCAGTGGTCACGACACCAGCAACCCCAACGTTCGAGCAAAAGTTGGCTCCGTCTGTCGCGGCGCTGTTTTCAGCGGCCGAGGCTGCGACTCCAGCATCTACTGCACCTGCACCCGCTGACCCGTTAATGGGACTATTCCCGCACATGTACGATCAACCCTCAGGCGCTCCATCGCTGCTATCGCCTCCGCTCCCGAATGGAGCCCCGGCGCCGCAGTATATGACCCCTTCATCCTCAGCCTACTACCCAGCGCAACCTCCGCTACCTGGGCAACAGCCACAGCTCTTCCTCATGCCCAACGGTTCGTACGCACCGATGTATGCTCCACCACCACCTGGGGCTTACGCGCCGGTCCAGCAACCGCCAGCTCCACCAATGCCGCCCAGCGAAGAAGAATATCCTCCACTTGGAGCCGTGCCTTCTTCAAGAAGCGACAAGAAACATATGAAGGATACTCCAGCGGTTTTGGATGCAGGAAAGAAGAAGCACCACAACCGTGGTGGAAAGGGCAAGAAGGATTCATCGCCGAAGGATGACAACACCGCACCAAAGCAAGTAGGTGCGCAAGGAGCTCAGAAGAAGTGGGTGCCTAAGCAGAGTGGTGATGCGAAGCCGAAGGGCGGACCGCAGCTACTACTTCCCTCACAAGTGATGCGCCAGCAAAAGCCGCAGCAGTAACGGAACCGAAGTGAGCTGACACGAGAACTCTTGCACCCAAGCCTACCCTGAGCTTGAGACTGTGATTGACTAGAGTATGTTCAAAAATATACTACTACCTGCTAAGGCCATCAAGAGCTTCCTCAGAACCAAACCGTCCATATGACAGCAAAACGAGGCTCAGGATGAGGATGATCCTCATCCTCGACGAATAAACCAACTGCAAACGGAACGTGCTTAGACCAGCAATGGCAACTCAGTTTTCCCACTTTCATATTGCAGCCCAACTACAAAGATGACAGTCAAGGCAAGTGTCAACATGGACTCGACCCGAAATCTGGTTGGTAATGCGACAATTGAACAGTTACCACGCGGCCAAGCACTCAATGCTGCTCGCACGCCGCGTACCAAGGACATTGCTGGTCGAATTGTATCATTTCCCAGACAACCCACTGGTGCTACCGAAGCCAAACACGTGCAACGCAATTCCACCTCGAGTAGTCTCAGAAACGGCAGCAACCATGAAATTGTCTCCACGGACCCGGAATCCACGACGACCAACGAAGCAGGTCATCGAGTATCCAACGGTGGAGATCTAGCAAAACGAGCAGCTCGTCGTGTGAATGTTTGGAAGAAGTCCGAGCAGGAAAAGCGAGGAGAGGAAGAACGTGCTCGACAAGTGAAACAAGAACAAGAAAAGCGTCGCCAGAATCACACTGCTCTAGTCAAACAGCGCCGTCGTGCTGAGATTTACGCTCTGAATGCGTTGTTACGGCAACTGCAGCAGGAGAAAATCGCACGGTATATTGCGGGGCAGAAGCCGTTTCAGGAAGCGGAACATCAGGCAAATCTTCACAGTCTTACCAACACAACTGCTTCACTAGCACTGATCGAAGCGGTTGGCGCCTAACTACATATTATCTTGACGAACAATAGATTTGATTATAGTCACTCACTGTGTGCAGTGTTCAATTGTCGGAACTAGCATTTAACTAGCCTAGTGGAGTCCCACTACCAGTGCTTTTTGGCAAGTTAAACCTAGGATGCACCAAGAACGCCATGCTGGGTCGAACTATTATTTTTAATAGGTATTTTCAACGTTCTCCTCTCGAAGCTGAGAGCACTGTACGGAACGAGCCTAAAGCCAAAATCGTTGCATGAATTACGGCACATACAAAACACTGGACCGACGATCGATGTCGTTTGTTTCAAAATCTGACAGAACCGCAGATTCATGATCTCCTCGTGATAAGGATCTCGAGCAGTACTATCATAATGAAAAAATGAGGTTGACGAAAGTATACCCGAAAAGTTAACAAGAAAGATGTAATGCACTCTTCGTTGTGGCTACTTGCTGCCACTCTTAAGGAGAACACGACTGAATTGTTATCTAATCACTCAGCGAGTTTCAGCGCGTTGTTCACACTGTTAAGAAATTTGAATAAAGTATTTTTTCTGACGTTCAATATTTGGGAGAACGATACTCGAATAGAATTGGTAATTCTTGAGTAGTGCGAACGGGAGTACGCACGTAACTTGCTTGCAATGGAACCTCTGACTTTCTTGAATGGGTGATCGATTACCGAAGGACAATCCCCTTTACTCGCCATTCTTAAACCGAAACCCAACATCTCTCACTGGAGCAAGACACATTTTCTCTCAAACCTAGATCATACGTGCTGTATATTCACGCCAGGCACAGAGAGCTCCAGCTGATTGACGTAGATGCATTCGCTATAATAATGTGGTTGCTTGATGACGATGTTGATAACTGCGAGCAATGAAATCGACTCCCACTACCAAAGAATCCGTACTCACCTTACGAGCTAAATGAGCAATCCAATAACTTCGCGAAGCAGCAACTACCTTCAGTGCCCAGCGCTGTAGTCGACGCACACTGTTTTCAACAAGCAACATGTAAATACGTCCATGTGATCCAGGGCGGCAACAGCAGTATAGTAGTGCATCCAGTGGACCGTACAAATTCGACAAGTACAAATATTGAGCGTAGTCTGCTTCATTCGCCTTGGATGTTTGCTGTAAGTTAGCAGCTTGATAGATGTCTTGTTTGTGCTTTTCAAAATTGCGCTGAATTTGCTCGTGTGTGGTGCACCATTGATCTTCTAGTTGTTTTTTCGGTGAGTATCGCACTGAAAATCCCCATAACTCACGAGATTCGAGGTTGTTGTCGTATAGAGGACGACTAGATTGCTCAGGATGCTGTTTCTTTGTCGAGTTTTTAACCAATTTCGTTGGAGACCTATTACTTTCCTGTGTTTTTCGAAATATTTGGACGGCTGAAGAGGTAGGAGGCCGAATCGAACTTGGTTGTCGAATTGATGGTTGTCGAATTGATGGAGGTGGAACTTGGTGTCTCTTTGATGGTGATTTTTTTTAATGCCGTTGTTGAGAAGCGGGTTCCGAGTATGGCAGTGCATTCCGACTTAGAGCGGCAAAGCGAGCTTGTACGAGGTTCGTATGAATGTTCTTCATCCGGAAACAAAGTATTCGATTTAATTTGGTTTCGTGAACTGAGCATGACGGCAGCACCATGAAGTCCAACAACCATTGGACTTCGCCGTGATGACAGCGAAGGAAGTTCACTCTCTTTGGTTTGAAGGATCGAAATTGCTGGTTCCACGAACATGTGAAGTTTATTGACTGAAAACTACAAGGAAATTGAGTTTATTTTTATTCTCAACAATTTTTTATCGAATTTTACATGATTTCGTAGCTTTTTCGAGTGACTTTATCTTCAGTTTTTCTAAACCCTTGCTCGAAATATAAGAGCATTGAACGTACACTTTGTCCATCGTCTGCGCGATCTGTGACGGTGCCTGTTAGAAACAGCTCCGGTAGTGTGTGACGACCATCGAGAGTAAGGGTTGAAACGCGGAAGCGTGAAGTGCATTCAGTCCAAGATTTCCATTGAGACCAACAAGTTGTCTGTGTGAGTGAGTTCGTACGCTTTCTAACAGTGCCGCAGCAATTCGGCAACAGAGAAATGCATAAAATGAATAAGATAAATGTCCACTAGATTTCTATGGTGCATGAACATATTACACAGCACATTGCCTTCTACATTGCTCAATAAGCATATTCTCGATCATCTGCACTGTACTTGC
>PCFV01000934.1:0-10930 GCA_002812785.1 Phytophthora litchii
TTACTTGAAGATATTTCGCTGTAGCCACTAGCGCTGCTGACTAAAAGTATCTTGCGATTGCAGCATAATTTTTTCTGTCGCCGCCACGTCGAACTAGAAGAAGCGCGAGGTGGACACTTAACGACGATGAAAGCCAAGATCATGTCTGCGAAGGACGACTGCTGCTTCCTCGTGTGGGCGATGCAATCCGATTCGAGCCCGAGTCAGCTTTCCGAGTCAACTCTGGCTCGGAAAGCTTGGTTGAGTTCACTGCGATCTGATTGGTCCAAATTAAAAGACTTTCACTGGGCCAAATTAAAAGACTACGTTTTAGCTAAAGCGCAGATGGACCGGCTATGGATATACCATACTGTAGCTTGTCGTTTTCATTGGTCAAAATCATCGAGCTTGGTTTCCTAAGTTCAGCTTATTAGTCGCTAACTCGTGAATCGCTTTTCACTTGGTTTGTATACTCCTGATAGCACGCTTCCTCAGCTTATTAGTCCCTAACTCGTGAATCGCTTTTCACTTGGAGTTTGTATACTCCTGATAGCACGCTTCGGTGTTCGTGTGACCCCGAGAACTAACTACTACTACATGTAGCTTATGAGATGCTTCGTTGTCAGAGATACATATCGTGCTGGTCTTTTGTCCTGCAAGAAGGTCTTGTATCCGACAGACACGGCGGAGATTCCCTGCACGGACAATGTAAGTTTGAACGTAGTAGACACAAGTCGATTATCTACGCCTGGAAAATACGAACTCGCTAGTGAGAAGTGTTGCAACTCGTTATAAAGGTATGCAAAACGAAGATAGCACGCTATCACTGACTACTGCAGTGACACTAGTGGTATTAAGCGTTCGTGCTTAGTGGGTTGGTGCGTCGAACACGGCCAGCACGAGTTTGCCATAGTCACCACTGACTTCGCCCTGAATGCGGTCGCGCAGGTGCTTGCCGTAAGTTTTCTTGTACACTGGTAGAATGTCACGCAGCACCAGGTGATAGCGGACGAGAGCCGCACTCAGTGCCTTCTCGTCAGTGCCGAATCCCTTCATTGTGCTCTCAAACAACTCTGACAACAGCACGAGCGGCTCCAGCACCATGCGAACCAAGAACAACAGTGCATCCTCTGCATCTCCACTGAACTCCTTCTTGACAGCGTGAACGATGTCGTGTTTGTGCTTCTTCTCATAGGCTGTGTTGACTGCTCGCAAGTGCTGAGGAGGACTGGTCACCAAGATATTGATGAACTCGTGTTCCTTGGTGCCCATGCGACCCTCTCCAGCCTTGTAGAGCTCCTCAGCATCTGCTTCCGCTTTCTGTGGAGTGTGATAGCCCGGGTCAAACTGCTCGAGAGGGGCCTGTAGCGAGGCCAGCACGGCCTTCTTGAGGTCACCGCTGAGTTCGCTGTCCATGACGGAGCCCAGGTCTTTGTTGTACTTGTCGTAGAATGTTTTCTTGAGGATACCCATCTCTACATTAGTGCGGCCCATGACAATAGGGTAGATGAGCTTCTCCTTCGTGCCCAGACCCTTGGTGGCCTTACGGAGGATGGCAGCCTCCGCCTCAGGCAGCGGACGGGCAATGAGTTGCAACAGGTGGCCAAAGTCGCCCGATGTCTCGCTCTTAAGCAGCTTCTTCAGGTCCTTGCCGAACATTTCTTGGTAGCGCACTGAGATGAGGTAGCGTTGATCCGCAGACTTGGTGCCTAATGCCGTGATGAGACCTTCCTCGTCCGTGCCCAGACCCTTACACGCGTCATGGATGGCTTGACACGCCTGGTCAATCTCCGGTGAGAAGTTGAGCGCGGCGCCGTTGTACACAGCGTGGTTCGCGGGCGGATACAGATTCAGCATCGTGGTGTGGCTCGAAGTGTTGGCTTGAGCTCGAGGAAGGAGATTAGAGAATGACTGCCTTCAAAGGAAGTTGCCTTTGTGAGTCAATGATACTTTTGATCTGCCTGATATATCGCAGTTACAGACCTGTAGAACTTGATGCTGCGGAGATGGGCTTCACCTAAGTTTCGTTGCACAAGCATCTTCCATAATTTAATATCCCGCGGTAAGTGATAATTAACCCACAGGCGGTGCTCGCGTTGATAGTCAAGTACGTGGCATTGCCAGGTCCAGCAACGATATGCGGCATCGGATTTTGGCCATACACACGTAGTTATCTAGCTGTCTTACGCCTGCACCTTGAGATTGATGGCTTCTTCTGTGTCGCTCTCACTCTGTTTCCTGGTTGTAGCCGCCTTCGACTTGGCCTTGGACGCTAGTGACGAGCTGCTGACACTCGTGGTCGCGGGTACCATGAACAGCAGGAAAAGAGGCACTATCTTGGCCACGCTGCGGATGGTGACGGCGGCAGCGAGGCCCGTGAAGTTGGTCTTGGAGATCTGCAGGTAGTTGCAGAGCCACGAGCCGCCGTACGAGGCGACAGACCACGAAAAGTTGTAGATGGACATGAGCAACGCAAACATAGTGCCTTCGATACCTGGTGGACAGATCTTGGCGCAGAGCACGAGTGACGGCATGTGCTTGAGGCGAGCCACCACGTCCGAGAGAATCTCGTCACCAAAGATGAAGAACCGATCGCTGATGCCAAATGCCATATTCAGACGTGAGACCAACACGAACTCAGCGAACGACACACAAGCTGATGCCAACTGGATACGGAAGAACATGCGGCGGAAGGGCATGTCACGGAAGTAGGCATTGTAGAGCGCAGTGGTGCCTAACAGGGTAAAGCTGCCAACAGTAGAGATAAATCCAAGGAACGACTTGGAAAAACCCAACTCAGCAGTTTTGAAGCTGAACATGGCCTCGCCCACGCTTGGCGGTAGTGCGTTCGATAGGAAGATCCAGAGCATGGGACGCCAGCAAATGGGGTCCACCACCACAGACGCCAGGGCACGACACTGGTCCTGCACAGTTTGCAAGAAACTGAGGTCTCCTTGCGGCACATACTTCTCCTCTGGAATTTTGACAGAGATCACCACCACACATAACGGTCCCACTGCTGAGATGAAGAAGACACCCAATGGTCCAAACGTATTCAACGTGTAGCCCGATATCATCGAGCCCAGCACAGAACCAACCGACAGCGAGATCCACGACAAAGTCTGCAAGTTGCCGGCCATATCCTCCCGTTCGCTGCGTGCAGCTTCCACGACTTTTCCATCGATAACCACGTCGCAGAATGCAATACCAAGACTCGCGACCACGAGCGCCACCAATGCACTTTCATACGTTGTGATGAGGCCAGGCATGGAGAGGGCGAAGTAGGCAGCAGCCGAGATGGCGCTGAACAGGAGCAGATAAGACTTGCGACGTGTGCCCCAGATAGGAACACTGTCCGACAGCATTCCGTAGAGTGGCTTGATGATCCACGGGATGGCGGCAGTGGCACGGAGCGATTCGGACTGCGCTGGAGGCAACGCCAGCGTCTCGTTCAGGTAGTAACTTGTGCCCAATGAGCAGAGCGTACTGCGTATGCCTTGCGTAAAGTAGACGAAGAAGATCTGGAGCAACAGCCCGTCGCCGAACTGCAGACGCATGGATTTCCACCAATTGATCACATTCTGCACGCTGGAGAGCGCCGTTTTGTCCTTCGAAGACGCTGCGTAGTCGTCGGCGGAGCTGTCAACAGTGCTAGAACTGCCGCTCTCCATGTCGGACAGCGCGTCCGCCTTCTTGTTGCGTCCGCGGATGCCATCGCTCGAGTCTGCAGACGAGGAGTCCCCCATTTCACAAGAATCAGGGAGTGACGTACATAGATAGAGTCAGTCCAGAACTGCGTAAAGTCTATTGACATGGTTTTAACTCGTCCTTTGCCCAACTTACGATTCCGATTAGGACGCCCCCTTCAGGTGACTCGACATTGAGAGGACCACCAGCATCAGTCATCAGTTCCTCACCCCAGTGTGCGGCCATTTACCAGCTTTGAAGTCGGAGTCGTCAGCTACAGCAAGTTTCACAGGTTGGTAAGTACTTGGTCTCTCCAACTCAACAACCATGAAGTTGTTTGAGTATTCAACGTGCTCTGAGAAGTTTGGATGGTTCGTCAACGATACGATTTTAATCTGCTCGTCGATGTGGATTCCGTTCCGGCAGTGATCACCGATGGAAACCCAGCGGAAATTGTAGACAGAACAGTGTGGACTCGTGAGGACATGTGTGGGATGATGAGGGACGCTTCACATATACTATCGAAATCTCTCTCTTGCACAAACCGACGAGGTATGGCTCGGTTCCGATGGGGACGACTTTTCCGCTTAAAATGAGCTCCCGCTCATTGTGATCCTCATAGGCACCAGTGGGATATACAATGCAGGCCAGTGCACCAGCTGAGGTAGCGATGATAGCGGTTAAGTTCATGGTTAAAATGATGAACACAAGTTCTGTGTGGCGTTGGCACCAGAATCCAAAGTAAATCCGGGTAGACTACATACATTATGCACGTGAAAGGCGGCGTGCTCGGCATTGGAAATGGCAACAATTATCTTGCTAGCAAGCACGAGCTTTGTCCATTGATGTGGCGCGTACACGCCTAAGTGACAGTCAAAGCACTTTTACCGTGGGTTTGCGCTGAGAAGTGCCATCAACAAACTCTTCAAGAGCCATTCTCCATCGAAGAGACTATACGAGTTTTCAGTAGTCTGTGGACGATATTCCTGTTGACTGTACTTACAGGCCTGCAATGCTACGTGTTGTCACAACGGTAAAAAGTTGTTCACTGTCGTTTAAAGCAATCTGGAGCAGGAACCACTCGCTACCCGCTTCAGGTTTTCATTCAGCCTGGGATCCAGGCAATAAAGGTGGTTGGAGAAAGCAAATCGCGCGATGGCCTAACGCTTTTGCTGATGTTCGAGCTGGGCAATCGGTAAAGCCGTTATCGTGCACTCTTCTCTCTTGTGTTTATCCTGGGAGACGAATTACGATTCATGTCACTTCCAAGGACAGCTTCATTTAAGTTTCCTGTTACCAACCAACTTCGTTCCCATCGCGACTCCAAACATCTCTACACAATGCAATTGATGGTTACTCTCCTCTATTGTGTCGTGGTGGTATCACTGGCAACTTCCATGCCAGAAGCTCAGAGTAACGTCTTCAGCAACATCATTGTAACCTCGTTGAACATCACCAACAGTACTGTTCCAAAAGGCACCAAGACGTACGCCACGACGCTGCGGGTGAACGCGACGCATAATTTCTGTGTTGCTACTCTCATCAGCCTAACTCACGTTATGCCTGCATCGACAATGGCATTCGGTATACTTCAATCGGATCTCACAACGCCATCGGAACGGAAGACATTGAACAGTTCAAGGTCGTAGCCACACTGGGTCATCCCAACATCACTGAGAACTCAGAATTCTCGCATGATTTCGTGATCTTGCAACTGCAGAAACCCAGCTCATTCAAACCCATTCCGCTGGCTGCTGCGGACGGATCGGATAGCAAGGCTGGTGAGACGATGGCTAAGGTGGGTTGGTACAGTACCGCAGGCGAAGGTCAAGATGCTCAAAAACTTCAACGTGCAGACGTTCAGCTGATGAGCAACGAGGAGTGCTCGGAGCTGGTGTTCATGGATGAATCGATGGTGTGTTCGCAACCTGTCAGCAATGAAACTTCGTGCATTGGTGACTACGGTGGCCCAGTCATTGTTGAGCGCCCGGAAGGTGATATTCTAGTTGGAATGGTGAGTTGGGATGATGACTGCAAGAAACCTGGGTATCCGAGCTACTACTCGCGTATTCCAGTTGGTCGTGAATGGATCGAGTCGATTGTCGGTGGTACCTGTTTCCACTAGGATGGCAATTCTCGATACAAAATAGGCTACACTGCCCCCGCTGTCATAAAACCTAACCAGCACAACAGCAAAGTGGAAATACACGAGAATTTCAAAGCGGGTCCATTGGAAACGTATTATCATGTACAGATTGGTAGTCTTGATTTCGTTAGGCGATGGCTGCAAGGAATCTGGCTACCCAGACATATTCTCTCGTATTTCGGTTGGATTGAGTCGATAATTGGTGGTCTTGTCTTCCACTGCGGGTAGTAAATGGTCTGTGTAACCGTTATTCTTGAGGTGTTAAAAGATGTCTGAGATGGAGTTCGAGTTACGTTGATATATTGTGTTTGATGACAATCTTATAACTCGATACGGAAGGCACGTGCCACGTCCACCCGTGATGGAGTCGATTCATGCACGAGCACTTGACACACGTGAGTAAATGCCGTAATAACCTGCTCTTCCACAGTATCACCCTTGCCCCAGCTAATGACACCAATCAGCACGTCCTCACCTTTAATCAATTCAACGATTAAAGGGCCGCCAGAACTACCTCCACAAGAATCATGGTTCAAGACGCCACCGGCACATACCACAGTAGAGTCGACTGTGGCAAAGGCTGCGCAATCTTCATCACTCACCAGCGGGACGTCAACACGTTGCAGTTCGAAAGCACCGTTCCATTCGTCTCCGCAATGGTCCCCCACCCCATTGTGGTGGCCACCTTGCTGGCCTTGAAATCCGAATCGTCCGCTGCTGCAAGCTTCACAAGTTTGAAGATGTTGGATCTTTTGAGCTCAATAATCATAAAGTCGTTGAGTTCGGCATGTTCTCACCATAGTTCGGGTGGTTCATCATTGACACGATCTTAATCCATTCACCATTCCGAGTGCCGTTTCTGTAATGTCCTCCGATTGAAACCTAGCGAGGTACAGTGCGATACAGTGAGCACATGAGTAGGCGAAACCAGAGTTCCACCGCGCATGTTGATGCTGTATTCATCAGTACGCAGACCAGCGACATACGTTTTGGTACCACTGGGCACAGTCCCTCCACCGAGGATAAGCCTCCACTCGACAACGTGCTGGTATGCACTAGAAACGGATGAGCTACTGGTTAGCACAGTGCCACAAACAGCAATTATAGTGATCAACTTCATCACAAACGGCTGGAAACCAATTTTACAGCTTTACGATGAGGAATTGGAACACAGGATGCGATCTTGGATAGAGAAGTGCAAACTATTTAGAACCAACGACAAGCAACTTGAGGAATTGGAACACGGGATGCGATCTTGGATAGAGAAGTGTAAACTATTTAGAACCAACGACAAGCAACAACTTTGTTAACGTGTAAACATCGTACACGATTTTTCATTCGGATCAGGATTTCGTCCTCACAATCATCACTTTCTCAGCTTTGGGGATTGGTTCCATTTCAAAATGCTCGTGTTATTTTCTCACTTTGGGTATCCGATAACATGAAATACCAACGACACATTATCTGAGATGAGCGATCATTCCTTTCAGTTAACTTCTTGATGATGATGGTGACGTCCAGCTACCGGATTTTGCTGGTCTTGTTGCTGTTTTTCATCCAGCGTCGGCCATGTAGCTGGAAAGACAGCAGAGAAAAAAGCGTCCTCAATTATGCCAATGCACACCATAAGCACGACGTAGCTGAACAGAATCATGTAGCTATACACGTAGATCTGCCCAATCCATGGAGTATACGCGACGTCGTTGAATGTATCGTGAATTTCATCACCATTCGCAACGGAAAATAGGGTAGTTGCGGTAGCGCTCGCACTCTGAAATCGAGGCACTTTGGCTCCGAACATTACCGTTCCGAACAGCACAAAACCAACGAAAATAGGCAGGACACCAGCAAGGAATTGCATCACTCTCGGTAAGCCGCGACGCAACGTAAGTCCAAGAATGTGGAACCGTTTGTTCACCTGCAAGTACCGGACTAGACTTCCCCATTGCAGTGCACAGCAGGAAGCGAATGTAAAACACAGTGTGTCGTTCAACGAGAGTCGATAAGCGTGACGCCACGTAGCCAGCAAGCACACCACAGTCATAATGTTGACAGTAAGAACAAACCAAAGCCAGAAGTCTTTGGCAGCTTTTTTGCTTACAGCAAGCGTGATCCGGTATCTTTCCACATAATCTTGTTGAGCAGCAATCGCCTTCACATCGACCCACTTTATTAAGAACTCAACCACCTACACATAACACCATTAGCCACGCCACAGCATCACAGTACCATCCTAAACTCACCTGATAGAGACAAAGCACCACGAGTGTGACCCAATTGAGCGTGACACTAGTGTCCAGCAACACTGGTGGCATATCCTCCTCTTCACCCCTTTCACTCTCCAATAGAGGTACATGCACCAGATCATAGTTCATCGTCACCTCCAGATGTCCTTGATTCAGCAAGTCGTAGCGTATCACCACTGTCCACTCGTAGAGTTTGTCTGCGTCTGCCTCCTCCTTCTGTCTTCTTTTCATTCCCACCACCAATTTCAGCTCCATAGCATCCAATTCATCAAAAAACTCGCGCGTCTCCTGTTGTCGTGGAGCTTCCTTCCCCATTCTCAATGGTGGCGGCCACTGTTCACTATCCGAGATGTTTGTGATGTTGTACAGTGAGTCAATAGTCTCCTCGCCCACATCAGCGCGTACTGTAAGCAATGGAGGTGGAAGTAGCAATTGCGTATCGTTTCCATAAACTAAGTACGAGTCCAGCGCCACATCTGTCAGTTCAAAGTAATTGCGCACAGCTCCATGCAAATGTTGACGAGTCTCATCGATAGTAAAGAGAGCTCCAACTGGCAGCGCCGACGCACGTGCTGCGAACCCCCCAGAGAGGAATTCATCGTCTACGTTGGCGGCAATTTCCTCCTCCACTTCGAGTAGAAAATGAGGCAAAGTCTCAACACTCCACGAGTCGTCCGAAATCTTGGTGGCGACGTCCACGTAGAAGAGCAGACGCACCCAGTCGTTAGCCACGGCACGCTGGAAAGGATGCAATGCTGCGCTCAGTTGAGAACTACGGGATGTCAATAGAAGAGCGGCACACACATGCAGCAGCACGCGAAGAAGCGGCAGCACCTGGGGCTTCATTGGAATAATAGTAAATATGATTTACTATTTAATTTTGGAGGAAAGGTACAATCATTTCAGATCAAATTGCCTTGATTTGGTTATGAGTTCAGTTGAAGTTGGCCGTTACCAACTATCTACAGTAGACAAGTGCCGCTTCCACCAACGATGGTCTCAATCCACGCTCGAGCACTTGATACGCGAGAATAGATGCCGTAATAGCCTTCATGTCCACATGTATCGTCCTTCGCCCAGCTTACGATTCCGATTAAGACGTCCCCTTCAGGCGACTCGACAATGAGAGGACCACCAGAGTCGCCCGTACACGAGTCGTGGTTTGCTACGCCACCAGCACAGACCATAGTGGAATCGACAGTGGTGTAGGCTGTACAGGCCTCATCGCTCGCTAATGGAACATCCACGCGTTGTAGTTCGTACGAGAAGTTTCCGTTCGTCTCTGCGTTGGTTCCCCAACCCATTGTAGTGGCCATTTTCCCAGCCTTAATAAAGTCGGAGTCGTCAGCGGCAGCCATCTTCACAGGTTGAAACTTACTCGGTCTTTCAAGTTCTACGATCATGAAGTCATCCGCGTTCAACACGTTCTCCGAGTAGTTCGGGTGGTTCATCATCGACACGATTTTGATCTGCTCGCCGATTTCAGTGCCATTGCGATAATGTTCTCCGATCGACACCCAGTGTGGGGCGTTCGCCGTGCAGTGCGAAGCGGTAAGTACGTGGATGGGAGTGATGAGGGACCCGCCACACAAACTATCGGAATCTCTGTGGAGTCGTAGACCGGTGACGTACGTCTTGGTACCTCTGGGCACAACTTCTCCACTGAGGATTAATTCACGTTCAACATGTCCTTCGTAAGCGGTGACTTGTGCAACAGTGCTCGCTATTGCAGCGGAGATGGCGATAGTGATGGCTAGCTTCATTCTGAAAAGTATGGCGAGGAATACACGCAATTCGTTCTGTGGCGCTGGTGACTGAATTCGAAGTGACGTCTGTAGAGGTAACAATCACAGATCGGAGCGAGTTTCGGAATGGGTGATTGCAAACGATTCAATCCGGCAAGGTAGAGCTCAGTCCGTTGCGACACATGGCCCTATACGATGGACAAGGCGAGTTGAGCACGGCAAAACCTCTTGCTGTGCCATCATACGCTTTGAAGAATTGATACCAAGATAGTGCGCCATGCCTTTTTCTCGTTTCGATCGACATGCAAACAATATCAAAGCATGAAAGTACTCCACTTTCAGGTGCGGCTTGGCCCAACTGTTCATTAAGGTGTCTTGGCAACAATATCCATCGCGAGTAGAAGACTCGAACAGCAAACTGTTTTTAGGTGAATTCATCCCTGAACACTCAGCAGAAACGTTATCGTACAGAGTGAGGACTCAACATCATGTGACGTGTTGACAACACTATTGACAAACGTTCACGCTCCTGCAAATCGCAGGCTGCAATGCCTTTGATCAAGTCGTAGGCTTTGATCATCACGGCTTATTTGATCATTTGGGCTTTTTCTCGCTCCGCTCCACAGAGTACCTCTACGCTTCGCATCACTGTTCCTCTACGTTGCTTCCGTCGCGATCTCACTAAGCTCCATTGCCACGAATGCCCAAGATGGTTCAAGCTACCACAACGTTTCCACGGGAGACATCACCTCTAATAACCTCTCGAGCGATGCCATCGCTATCTCGTTGAAGAAGGCCAATAGTACGGTCCCGAAAGGCACCAAGACGTACACTGCCAGTCTGCGAATTAATGCTACGCACAATAACTTTGCCGCCGCCATTCTCATCTCTCCGACACATCTACTCGCCGGAGGAGCATCAATTGGCGGTAACATTCGATACGCATCGATCGGCTCGCACTACAACAACGGCACTGAAGATGGCGAGTAGATCAAGGTTGTGGCCATCCTAAGCCACCCCAACATCTCCGAAAACGCCCAGTACACGTATGATTACGTGGTCTTGCAACTGGAGAAACCTAGCTCATTCAAACCCATTCCGCATTGGAAGCTTATGTATTAGTTTAC
>PCFV01000935.1:0-10913 GCA_002812785.1 Phytophthora litchii
CAAGCTCCCCCTGTTCAAGATATACGTGACTTCAAATTCTACTGAAAACAGCGTGTTTCCAACATTGCGCCAATTTTTTATTGTTTGTAGCCTTTAGCCACTGCATCAGAAAGCTAGTTATCACCTGGTCTACCGTGTTGCCAAACACATTGGCCAGCTCGCTCATCGACACGGCCTTTTGATCTCACCATGCTGTTCCTTTACCGTGTTTTCACAATTTACATAATCTGTCATTTTCCCTTGGAACAGTACGTTGCTGCTGCGAGCACCAAACCCACGATAATCCAAGGGAACTCCTACCACTTGCATTGTAGTTAGGCATGTTCGGCCAGCAACCCCGTACACCAAGGTGCCTCACATATTAGTAGGAATGCTAAAATTCATGAGTCAAACACTGACAGCGATTAGCCGCTCCGTGGCCACAAATCACCGGCATGTGCATCATGCACTGCATGAGGCGCACGCACAGCACATCAACCAGCTGCCATTTTTGCTAGTATTCGAGACATCTCCAGTCGGATCTGGCGCTCAGTTCGCAACTCGCCGTGAAGAACGCAGATCATCCTGTCCAGTCCTTTCAGTCCAAGAATGCGCCTCCCCTACGTCCTACTCGTGGCGACAAGTGTCCTCCTTGCTACTGGCAACGCGCTACCGACCGAAATCGAGGGTGGAAAGAGGTCACTGAGGTCGCTCAAGACGGTGACCAATGCTGACGCCCAAGATGAAGAACGTGCTTGTTCCTATTGCTACACGTTTAGCTTTGGTATGTTCGACAAGGCCTTGCCTGAGCAATTCGAGAGAATGCGGACCCAACGTGATAGACTAAGGACAGTTTTCGAGAACTGGAGAACGGGTTATGGTACTGTAGAAGAAGCTGTCAAATTTATGAAGGGACAGGGATTAAGCAAGAAAGCTATAACGCAGTTTACGGCAGCTTACGTGGGGTATCTTACTCACAAAACAACTAAAGCAGCAATTAAAGCGGCTGAAGAAGCAGCCAAAAATCTAGGTTAACTTTTGTGTGTTCTTCGTGCGTACTGCCTACTACTGCGTTGATGATATCATCGTAGGACTCCAGGCACGCGCTTTTTTACTACACTATTACAGAATGAATATATGTGAGCAAGAAAAGCTATTATTTCTTAGTAATACCTAGTAAGTTGTTGCCAGTGACGTGCTGGAGGAACCAACCCGGCGCCAAATGGTGCTCGCTGAAACGAGGATCGTGTTATCGTGGCTTTCAGTGAACGTACCTTCACCACCCTTTAGTGTATTGAAGTAAGCTCCTTTACATTGTACATAGAAAACCTATCGACAACTTTGAGTGAGTAGCGGCAACATAATATTTGATCTTCACCTTCTTCAGGTTTGACAAATGATATTTTAAAACACTACAGAAAGAATTGAGCCTCACGTCCGACGAAGCACACGAGAGCGTAGTCGTCAACATGGTACTTTAAAACGTTAAGGAAGAATTGAGACTCATGTCCAGCAAGCTCTGTCTCTATAATGCGCCAATTCATTTTTTAAAAGAAATTGAACACAGCTACGACTGGCTCATCTCTTGTCCCATGCGCCATCTTGACAAACTAGCGATAGGGCAGGAACTTTTCCGGATTTTGGCGAAATTACCGTAGCCACCCAATGTCCATTTTACAATTCGACGTACCTGCGCGCAAGTTGCCCCGAACAACTAACTTACCTACGCATTCAACTTTCTTGCGACAAAGCTTGGACACTGTGGAAGCCACCCGGGCGTTATACTATGCTGACATGACCTCCAGCGAGCTGCTCTATACGTACTCGAAATCGTTGCAACTCATCAGCACATTCAGCGCATGCAACGTTTCCACTTATCATCAAACACATTCTTGCTTAAGCCTGCGAAGGGAATACACAAGTTACTAACAGTGCCATTTCCCGTACTGCGAGCGGAAGATAATCTTCCTCACGTGCTGGTATGCGGTCGTCCAGGTGTGGTGACACCAAGTCTTCCCAGTGCAGAGCGCAGTACAACGACGATCTTTGTCCCATGTATCTGTACATACGGTTACTGGGTTACATTTGTATCGGTGACACCAAGATGAGCTACGGCCACTATCAGGCATTCTGCCACAACGATGGTATTGAGTTCAAAGCCAAGAACACTGGCCGTGGATTCGAGGCGGAGCGGATCATCGATTTCTGGAAGAATCAGAACGTTAACACTAACCACGTCGCGCAAATGGTCGACGAGCAGGGGCTAAAACCTTAACTTGACCCAGCTCCCCTCACTGCCGTTTTCTTGGTAATGAACGTGTGTGCGCTTATGTTGCTGTACTTGACTTAGTGAGTTGGCGGCTGGCTGACGTTCGCGAAAAGTCCTCAACTACAAAGCGAAGACACCGTGTATTTCAGGTTTGTATATTGCAGGAACATGTGTGGTCACGAGTATTCAGGTAAATGCACTGCTTGACACCTTCGTAACCACTAGCTCACGAAACGTAACTATTGACGCAGTTAGAATTGGAACAATGTAGTCTAAGATAACTTTATATGGTGACATGTAAGCCATTGCTCAAAGTTCAACACCAGTTAGTTTGGAATGCTTGGAGTAGATGGTGTATGGATAGAACCATCGTCGCTAGATCCCCTCCATGATGGGGTCCATCGCTGTGGCTAAAGCAACAGGAGCTTGAACTACCTCAACGTACGGTTAAATAGACTCCTTTCTTTTCATAACTTTGGTCGTGTTGACAACTGTTGTCATGGGGTCTGGTCGAATACAGGCACGGAGGTAGGTGAAGACTCCTCACTGAAGAGATCGAGAGAGACTAACTGCAGCATAGGATGTTGTAGCTCGTATATAGCCTACGCCGTGTCGATGCAGGTTGCAGTGCTTCGAATCGCTCTCGTGTAGCATTTGTTGTCAAGCTCTGCTGTTGCAGGTGCGATTCTTGCCATTGCTGCCGCCTTACGTCAACGGGATCAGTGTGCAATTCACAGAGCGAAGCCATCCAAACATCCGGGTCGTTGCTGCAAGAGCGCTGTGGATGATCTGCAGCCTGCACTCAGCAGAAACAGTCAAATTACCTGATCTTGCTCGCTCCTATGCCCCAGGTCAAGCGGCGGCTGTGGTACCAGCGACAGGCATTACCACGACGCTGCATACTAAACTCAAGATTAACCTGTTAAGTTCGTCTTAAGTGCGCATTGAACTGAGGTGACCAGCTCCGAATGTCTCGGCGAAGGTCCAAGAGCAAGGAGCTCGGGGACGAAGACGTCGCGCTCATGACCAGTCCCCAAGTCCCCGTGTACGGACCCGTGGCTGTCAGCTCAGCTTCCTCCACCACGCACTCTGAAGACGACGTCCCCGAGACTGCGTCGCTGTTGTCGCGACCACTGCTCAGCGATTCCAACTCCGATTCCGACACTATGGTCCGCAAGATTGGCAAGCAAGGCGCCATGGTGCTGCTATGCAGCATCAACCTGCTCAACTACATCGACCGCGGCATCATCCCCGGTGCCCCCGAGAAGTTTAACCAGTTTATCACAGACACACTTGGTGTGAGTGTGCTGAACCAGTCCCTGTACTTCGGTCTGCTCACATCCGCGTTCATCGCCAGTTACTCAATCTTCTCCATGGTCTTCGGCTACTACGCTCTCACGCACAGACCCTTCCGCATCATTGCGTTGGGTATGAGTGTCTGGGTGGTGGCGGTGGCTATCTGTGGTATTGCCCAATCGACCGAGAGTTACTACGTGCTCATCATTGGTCGGCTGATCAGCGGTGTCGGTGAAGCTTCGTTCCAGTGTACAGCGACGCCCTTTATCAACCGCTACGCACCGCCTGCAAAGCGTTCGCTGTATTTGGGAATTTATTTGGCTTCGATCACGGTGGGCACGGCTGTCGGCTACATTTACGGATCCATTTTTGCCAGCTCCGGATTCGGGTGGGCAGGAGCCTACTACCTCGAAGGTATCATCATGGTCGGGTTCGTTATCTGTTGTCTTACGATTGTGCCAAATGAGTTGAATCAGATCCCCATCAAGGAGGTGGATCCTGAGGAACTCGAGTCCAAACAAGGTGACTCAGTGATGATGCCTAATACCCCTGATGACATCGAAAAGGCTAGCGCGACCGCGTTCCTGGAAGACAAAGACCGCGTATCAGTGCGGAAGCCATCGTTCTTTATGGAGTGGTGGGCCATTTTCAGCTGCGTACCGTTCATGTTGATCATCCTCGGACATGCCGCTTACACGTTCTCGCTGGCGGCCATGAGCACGTTCAGTCCAGCCATCTTCATCGGCCTGGGATTGTTCGACAGCGAGACGACTGTGTCTCTCATGTTTGGTGGACTTGTGGCTATTACTGGTACCATTGGTACGCCTTTGGGAGGAATCCTAGTCGACTCCCTCGCGAAGAAGAAACCCGACGAGATTGGCCATCGCTGCATGATCTCCGTGAAGGCACTGTTCTACTTCATGTTGGCCGCAGTAGTGTTTGGTCTCGTGATGGTGGTGTTTTCCAGCACAAAGATGCTTTGCCTGGTCTTCCTCACGCTGTGCCTCTTTTTCATGTGCGCGCTGTCCGTGCCCGAGACCATTGCCGTTCTAGAACTCTTTCCCAAGTCGCGACAGTCCATGGCCGTTGCTGCTAATACGCTGATCATTCACGCCCTGGGAGATGTACCGTCCCCTATCATTTTGGGCGCTATCAAGGACTCATGGGCCCCCCATTGTGGCACCGTGGAGATTGACGGTGAAGCGAAGTTGAACCCGGACTGTTCGATGGATCGCTCCGGTCTTCGCGATGTCCTTCTCTTCGCCGTAGTTTGGCTGGTGTGGGGTGTCATGTTCTGGGGTGCCTCTGTCATCGTTGTGAAGCGGAGACAGCAGGAGGATAAGCGCCGTGCGGCTCTGGTATAAGCTGTCAACTCTTCTAAGCTGCTGGTAATCGTTGGAACACTGCAGCACAGTACAACAATGACCAATTGCTAGACAAACGTGGACAGCAATCCGAACAGGATTAAATGTAAATAGCTGCTAATCTGTGCTCTCCTCTACAACATCTTAGTTGCATTCCCTTTCACTCAACTCACACACATGCATAGTTCTTCGTCTGTATTACTTGCTTAACCACTCCTTAGCAACCCTCTACGCCAGAAGAGCAACCAGTCGATAGCAGCCTCGCTCGCTCCACACCAATACAACAACAGAATCGAAGCACGGCGTCGATGGTTCCTCTCCTGGGCTCCGCAACTCATCCTTCTCTGCACCTACAAGTTTTTGCGGTGCAAGATGGAAGCTCCGTACTCCTCGTATTCGCTCTTGGTGATCCACATGTTTTTGAACGTTGCTAGGGAAGCCAAAATGGAACCACCGATCCATGTCGAATAAATGCGTGTGGGAGGGGCCGAGATACGGATTTTAATGTCTTTGGGCGCTTTCTTGCGTACCTCAGCAAGCAAACGGTCGCCAAAGCCCGGGAAGAGCGTTGAGCCACCAGAAAGGATAATTTGCGAGAACAGCGTCTTGCGCAAATCCATGTCCGATTTCATGATGGCCTGCACCAGGCACTCATGCACACCACGTGCCTCTGAGCCGATAATTTCCGGTCGGAACAGCACCTCCGGAGCGCGGAACTTTTCAGGGCCGATCTGTAAACATCAGAGAAAGACTACGTTAAACTCTATTGGTAGCATCAAAAGCACCAAAAACCTTGAGTACTCACGTTGAGCAGCGTGCCGTCCGGCAAATAGTAGGCTGAAGTATCATCTCCCGATGTGGTGGTGGGCTTGGACTTGGCACTGAGCATGTCCTTGACTGCAAGTGCAGACTTCTCAGCCTCAAGTTGTTCCTCCTTCGTGGGGTTGAAGGCCACATAGCACAGTTTCTCCTTGATCTCCCTGACCACCTCTCGCTCAGCCGAAGTCTGGAAGTTGTAACCTGCACGACGCAGCAGCAGCTGCAAGTGACTGGTAACATCCCGCCCAGCAATGTCCATCCTAGTGATGGCATGAGGCAGCGTAAAGCCTTCATAGACTGGCACCACATGAGCCACACCATCACCCACATCCAGCACTACACCCGTGGTGCGACCCGATGCGTAGAGACTCAGCACAGCCTGTGGAGACACAAAGAGTGATGGTACATTGAAGGCCTCAAAGAAGACTTCACCTGCGCGCTGGCGGTTGGCCACAGGGTTCAGCGGTGCTTCAGTGAGCAGCACGGGATGGTCCTCACTCTGTACGTTAAGCATGTCCTTCGAGTACACGTGCTGCCAGATGCGGTGCATGCTGTTCCAGTCTGTGACCACACCGTGTTCCATGGCATATTGGATCTTGAACAGCCCTCGGTGGTGCTGCACGCGGTTGCCTACGAACACGTCTCCTCCTTCGTACGCGCCGCCTGGCATCATGCGTGTGTGTTTCGTGGTGCCCACAAAGGACGGAAACACCACCTGAGGCGTCTCCCCACCTGCGAAGCCTGCCTTCATGACTCCGCTGCCATTGTCGATCACCAGCGGCTGGTTGCCCAGCACCTCCCGCGTCGCTGCACTCGCCATCTTTACTATGGATGCGGGGGAGCGAAATCCTACCCACTTTTGGCAAATTGTCCACCAGCAAGTGCCTCTTCAATGTGTTTCTTACTGAACGACAGTCTATTGAAGTGAAATGATTGTTCAATGGCACTTTGTACCGGACAGAGATATTAAGTGACCATCACTCTTCTTTTGCGGGAGCCATGAAATGATTGTTCAATGGCACTTCGTACCGGACAGAGATATTAAATGACCATCACTCTTCTTTTGCGGGAGCCAATACAATAGCCAAAGGGAAACCCCGCACTATTAGGACGATGGACAGCGCGGAGCGAGAGGTGGCGACGCTGCTGGAGCAGGTACAGGACGCGCGTAGCAATGCAGAGCAGATAGAACTCTTCCGTCACGTGCAGGAGATCGTGCAGCATCGCGACCCGTCGGGCCACGAGCGACGCGTGCTCCGGAGCATCTTGCCGCTGCTTGGACAACTCGCGCAGCTCCAGAACGCGGCACTTGTGGCTTCGATCTTGCAGCTGGTAGCACAGGAGGCGACAGCGGCGGCTAATACGACGTCAGTCGAAGCGGTGGACGCTGCTGCGGCGCTCTTAGGAGGGCTCTATGGGGTGTGCCACACCGTCTTGCTGCTTAGCTACTCGAGCGAGAAGAACGTGGTGCTGGCGCTGCAATTAGCGCTCGGGAGTCTACACACGAGCTTTCAGGTCGTTCTGAAGGCTGAAGGTATCGAGAATCATGTGGACAACGAGTCCAGAAACTGCTGGTACGCCACCATCCGCTGCCTTGAAGCAACGTCGGATGTAGTGGCCAACCCGCCGGAGACAGGAGATAATAACCGCAGTGCTATGGTCTGGTTGCGGGCCTGGAAGCTGCTGGAAACTGGTGTGATGCTGTTTAGTACGGCGCAGGATGCGTCGGTGTATCGAGATCCAATGCGATCCAACGTGCAGCCGAACGTCTGCAGCTTGGATCGACTTAGTGGCGGAAAGCAGACAATTCTGGTCAAGACACAGCTGGAGGAGTTTGGAGTTTTCTTATTGCAGAGAATGTGTGGACTTTTGGGTAGTGCAGCGGATGGAAAGGTGATATTAACGAGACGTGAATTGAGCGTGGCTGTCAACTCGCTGTCACTGCTTGCAGCTGTGCGCCCGCAACATATGCCGCATATTTTGCCAAGACTTATTGCTATCTCAAATACAGTAGTGACGCCGGGAACGGAAGATGCTGTGTTGCAGAAGACTTTGACAGCAAACTTGGTGAAACTTCTGAGCCACCCGGCTGCCCAGGCCTTTGCGGACGAAGTGACGGATGTTTTGATTGCTGTAGGTGCATCTCAACGTGCATTCGCTGCTATTAGTAAGAGCAAGGAACAGCGGAGGAGGTATACTAATGCACCTACTGAGGCTTCACTGCGCAGAGCAAGGATCGGTAAACGTACAGCAGCGCAGTCCATCACAGAACGAGTGGAGAATGCCAACGCCCACGCGAAACGCAGACGTGTGAACCTTTCAGGATCTTCAGCAGCTCCGATATCTCGAGAAAAGGTGACGCACGACGGAATTGTGAATATGCAGGCTGTGGAAGTAGCCAATCTAGTGCTAGAGAGTTTTGCTTCCGAAATGCCCACACCTGCACCACCCAACCTGCAGTTGGAGCTTGTGCCCAGCGTATTGAAGACAAGAATGTCTGCACTACTTGCAAAACTAGCAACTCCTTCCTCGGCTTTGGCGATCGAGAAAAGTGCGAAGCGAATGCGAGACCCTCGTCTCAGGCGTGACCCAAGATTGAAGGCACAGAACAAGGAACAACCAGCACTTGTACCGATTTTTGATGAGACGGCCGTCGAAGAAGTGAGTGACTGGATATCAAAGAATGCTGCTACAATCGCGGAGCCGTTGGTGTCTGTCTCTGAGGACAATGTGGTCCAGGTGCATTTGAAATCGGAAACGTCAGCGTGGCACCACGAAATGGCTATCGATGCACTAGTTCGGATCTTAGAAAACGAGTATGGTGTTAAAATTCGAGGTGATGAAGCGTTGCGTGAAGGAGTGGTGTGTCGGCTTGCGTCAAGCCCGTGGCTTCTTAGTACAGACGAAAACAACAAACCGGTGTCGGACATGTCGGATGATTCCCCGAAGTTGCCATTTGTCTATCAGAAGATTTTGGACTTCGTTTTGGGTGATTATTCTGTGCGTTCAACGCTAGCCACAAATTTGATTTGTCAAGAGTATATTCGTGCTACGGCTTCCCAGCTAAGCACAAGCACTACGGAGGGCTCAGTACCTGGTACCGCTGATTATCGGATCTACAGATTATCTGTGAACTACCTCTTTGACGCACTGCAAAAAAAGATGGATCTGTCTTCATCGGTGGACAAGAAGCTATTTGGCAGCCTAGTGGCACAACTTCCTCGAATTCCTGTGGAGATTCTCCGTATCATTACGTCTTTGTTTAAAGAGAAGGCTGGAATCGTCCTTGGCATTACTTTGCTTCGTGATCTTACTAAGGAACGTAAGGCGTGCCAAACACCGTGTCTGCTACTTCTATTACGTTACACATGCCACGAAGATGAACACTACCGCAATTCTGCCATCCGATGTGTAGCTAACCAACTATATGGTGTCAGTGCCCTCAAGAACGACATTGAAGAATTTGCGATTAAATTAGTCAACTCCCTACGAGAGCCTGTGAAAGGAGACGAGCCAAATGTGAACGACGAAGATCAAGTCATGCCCGAGGCCGTCAATAGTTCCGATAATGCTGAAAATGGCGGATCCACCAACACTGAAGAGGTGAGAAATGAAGACGCCTGGCTCAAGAACCAGGTGAAACAAATATCTCTCGCTGAAAAGGATGCCAGTCAAGAGTTACGCGCTTACGCGGACGAGATTCAAGGTGAAACTGAGCTTACAAAGTCATTAGACAGTGAACCGGAGATTCTACGGCGGTTAGAATTGTACCTGGCCCTGTGTGCGAAGAAACCATCATTGCTGACACACTTGGTAGCGACTTATGCATACGCATCTGAGGCAGTACGTCAAGTGGTTTTCCGTGCTATTGAAAAGCTCATCAAGCATCTCAAGCAACGCGGAAGTGTGAACGTTGTCGCTCAGCTTCACGGATACGAGCCGAACGCTCTTGGGCTGGTTTGTCACATCATTCAGATCTTGTCGATTCGTGGGCGACCAAATGAATCCAGCTCGTCGGCTACTGACGAGCTCGTTCAGCAAATTTTGGAGCTGTACCATAGCCATGAACAGATTCCAGACTCTATCTCGGTGCTCATTCCGGTGCTGCCCAGCATCCGTGGTGAGATTTTGTTCCCGCTATTGCCCCAGCTGTTGTCACTACCCCAAGCTCGGCTATCAGTCGCCATTACGCGGCTATTAGAAGCAATGCCTCCGCAGATGGTAGCTCCGATTGACCTACTGGTGGCTCTGCATCATGTGGATCTAAAGATCGAGCCAAGCATGCAAAAGAAGGTTATCAGCGCCATCAACTTCTGTGTGGAACATCGTCACGCTTTCCCGTCAGATGTGCTTCTTCACGTATGTCGAGTGTTGGTCCAAGAGGAAAAAATCACAAAGCTTTCTCTTCGCACCCTCATTCTTAGCGTCACTGCGTACCCGACACTGCAGAACGATATGGCATCTCTCCTCAATATTCTTATTGACAGACGGGTGTGGGAGATGGAGGACGCGTTATGGAAGGGCTTCGTCAAGTGCTCAGCACTCATACAACCAGCATCTTTCCCGTTGTTACTCCACAAGCTACATGTGCCACAGCTGTCGTTGCTGCTAAACGAGGAAAAGGAAATGCGCGTCTTGCTCCGCGAGTTTGCCTTTACAGCAGGTCCTGACGGTCAACCAATGGATCTTTCGTCCGAAATCAACGCGCTCCTGGAAGACCCGAAAGATGAAGTCAAGATTGAAAACGATGCCGAGACAGTAATGGAAGTAGAGAACGCGGACCCCGTCAAAGTAGAACAACCCAGTGATTGAAAGTGGGATGTTTCCAAGCGTGTAGTTAGTTTCAGGAACAGATGCAGGTCGCTTGCAACGTTAGATTTTCAAATCTATGCGATGAGTGGCATGTGTACAAGAAATACTGGTTTCTCGATTCAGTTTACTTGGCATTAGTGCGTTATTACATTGCCTTGTACGGCCGGTCCGTGTCGTCACTAATGTTGTTCTTTAAGTGCAGCGCTTAGCCGCAGGTGTGACTGTTATAGCGAACGTGGCAGATCTCGCTCACTTCCTCAATAGCCTTAAGGGCTTCATCCATATCTTCCTTCGTGTGCGCTGCAGAAATGCAGAAACGCACACGGGACAGCAATAATGGCGTAGCAGGAAAGCCCACAGTCACCACAGCTAAG
>PCFV01000936.1:0-10910 GCA_002812785.1 Phytophthora litchii
GAAGCTGACACTTTGCTCGAGATCATACCCTGAAGAATTGCTGAAGACGATCAAGGAGAACAACCCGAACGTCGAGGTCGTTCATGAGAAATTGGATATATCATTAATGCACGAAGTTCGCAAGTTCACTACGAAGCACGCAGAGACGCAGTTCGATTGGATTGTGATGAGTCCGGGTATCATGACGCTAAACGGTCGAACAGAGACTTCGGAGGGCCTGGACGTAAAGATGGCCACTCACTACTATGGGAGGTGCGACTCACATTGCTTATGATACTCTACGTTGATGTATTTACATTATTTTCATGTTGTGCAGATTCATGCTGGTTCATGACTTGTTAAACAGTTTGGACCGTCCTGGTGTGCGTGTGTTGAACATTCTTGACGCAGGACACGGTGGGAAAGTTGATTTCAACGACCTTGACCTAAAACAGACGTACTCTGCCAAACGTTGCGCTGATGCTACGACGCAGTACTCGTACGTTGTTGCATGGGAATGCTGTACGCAATACTTGTCGCTAAGCTTGTTTTGTTCAGGGACCTGATGGCTCAGGCTTTCTCGGAGCATGCACCACACGCTACCTTCATGCACGCGTTCCCGGGATTCGTGAACACTGGTTTATCCAAGGAACTTCCGTGGTTCTTGCGTGTACCAATGAATGGACTAGCTGCAGTGTTCGGTCGTTCGCCAGAAGTGTGTGGCAAGTTCATGGTGTCTGCGCTTTCGAATGATGACTACTCGTCTGGCTGGAAGCTGCTCGACCAAAACGCGAAGGAGGTGACCAAGACAAAGTACCATACGGATGAAGCGAAGGACGCGGTTTGGACCCACACGCTGAAGATCATTGACGATATCATGAAGCCGTAACACTATGTGATATCGTAGCTCGTCGATTAGTACAAAGTACAGCGACTAATCCAAGCGTTTACGGACAAAGGATTTTCAATGGAAGGAGGTTAAGTAATCATAGTAAGTTCACCCCAGTGCATCTCAGTCGCACACATGCTTCGAGCAGACATAGCTCTCATAGCCCTCTACATAGCTCAGTGTGCTGCTGGGCAGCCATTCTATCCCCTCATTTTCCGTTCCGAAGTCAAACGCACAAGTTGAATACAACCATAAGCAAGAGATGGTGACCCCTTCCAAGCACGCACTAGTCGTCGGTGCTTCGTCTGGTATTGGTCTCGGTGTAGCCAAAGAACCCAATTGTGGTGAAGCTGACACTTTGCTCGAGATCATACCCCGAAGAATTGCTGAAGACGATCAAGGAGAACAACCCGAACGTTGAGGTCGTTCATGAGAAGTTGGATATATCATTAATGCACGAAGTTCGCAAGTTCACTACGAAGCACGCAGAGACGCAGTTCGATTGGATTGTGATGAGTCCGGGTATCATGACGCTAAACGGTCGAACAGAGACTTCGGAGGGCCTGGACGTAAAGATGGCCACTCACTACTACGGCAGGTGCGCAGACTACATTGGTTTCCACATTGATGTTATCGGTAGTCCTCAACTCTACTGGTGAATGCAATGTACCTAGATTTGTGTTGATCGACGACTTAATCGGAGGGCTGAATCGCCCTGGTGTTCGTGTTTTGAATGTGCTCGGAGGTGCTCAAGGAGGTTATGTGAATCTCGCCTCAAACACACATACTCTCCCAGGCGCTGTGCCCAGGCTACGATGCAATACTCGTACGTTGTAGTATGTCAGTTGTACAATTGCCTTACCGAACCTTGCAGCTCATTACTTGTCCACGACAGAGACCTCATGGCTCAATCCTTCTCTGAGCTCGCTCCGAAAGCTTCCTTCATGCACGCGTCGCCTGGATTCGTAAGCACTGGAGTGGCCAACAACACACCTTGGTACGTTCGTCTACCGTTCAGAAGTGTGGTTTCTGTCTTCGGGCGAACACCCGAGACGTGCGCCAAGCTCATGGTGTCGGCATTGCTCAATGACGACTACGCAAGTGGCTGGAAGTTGCTCGACCAAAACGGACAGATGGTGTCCGCGACCCAGTTTCAGACACAAGAGCTGAAGGACGTTGTCTGGAAGCACACGCTCAAGACCATCGACAACATTCTAAAGCACTAGGACTTGTCTAACTAAGGTTTACGTGTTAATGTTGAACTTTACGATGTTGAAGTGTCCTATTTCTCCTGGTCCGGACCAGGAAATACAGCTCGAAACTATGTACACCACACAATCCATTTGTGGTCAAAATGACCCATATGATGAGGGCGATCCGCCCCAGCGTCCGCCTCTCGACGCTGCAGCGCGCTCATCTGCACGTCGGTCGCGCCACTAGCCCCGCTACCGAGGACTTTGTTGTCCGTTCTCCACTTCAGCCAAGTATGATCCCTAAACTCCGCGTGAGTGAGTCAGGAGACAATGCGCAATGGGTCCACGTAGCACCTCGAGGCATTGGAAGTCCCTCTCTATGGGCCAAGGACATGCCCCGCATGGACATCAGCAAGACATTGACGTCATCATACACCAGCAACTTCATCCAAGCGGCGGTGAACCCAGAGGTGTTCACGAAAGCCAGTGAGAAGCAGGCTTACGTGGAGGCTCTGGTGCTCAATGAGGCTGTGGAAGACCTCGATATTCCACGTGAATGCTTCGTGGTGTCCACTTATATTGGCAGCAATGTGGTGCATCCGAGCAACCCAAAAGCAGATAATAGACTCACGAAGGAGTACGTGCAGAAGGGTGTGGAGATCACGACGAACGAGCTGGATGTTGATACATTGGACCATGTCGTCTGTCAGATTCCTGACGAGTTGGCGTTGAAGTCGAGTAAACAGGGTGAATTGATGGAGAAGTTGAAGGCAACGTGTGATTTATTGGAGAGGCTGTGCAACGATGGAAAAGTGCAGAGTTACGGCTTTTCATTGCCAAATTTTGATGTGTCGAGTAAACCACTTGAGGAGTTGGTGGAGAAGACTTTTACGCCGTTGTCGGAGCAGTTTGGACACTTTGCGTCATTGCAGTTACCGCAGCATGTAGGTAGCGCAATCTTGCCGCTGCCCGAGACGGTGATGCAGTTCAGTAAAGAACGTGAGATGTTACTTATCGGTGACCGACCACTAGAAGCCATGCTGTCGAGTGGCAACCCGTTTCATCTAAAGACGTACAGTGAGATTGCAGGTGAGGATGTAGCGCTGCTACTGAAGACTGCCTTTAATCTGGGTATTGCTGTCGAGAAAAAGTACATGGAGGCGATTCTCCCCGAGAAGGATCATCTTGGTTTGCCGCCGGCGGAGGAGGTGGCATGGGCACACATCCTGGCAAACCAGCACAGTCAGTTTGACAACCTTCAGGTGTGGATGTACGTTCGTGAGACGCAGATCCAGCCTCGCGTGGAAGCGATCATTAAAGAATTCAACAAACACAAGGAGACCGAGGAACTGGGCTTCGCTTACTCAATGGCTATGAACCAGCTGCTCAAGTGTTTTACCGGATCGGTCGAGGTAAGTCAATCGAAGAGCTATGTGTTGACTGCAGACATTTGACTAACTGTGTATTTGCTTGGTTTGATAGCTGGTGGACGCCGACCGCGCGACCAACATCATGAGCGCGTGGAAGGAGGAGAAAGGACTCCTTCCATCGGATAAAATGTCCATTGAAGAAGTGGCGGTGATGGCGTCTCTCAGTTCCGGTATGGACATCACTTTGCTCGAGGAGCAGCTTCCCGCGTCGTCTACGCTTCCTTTCAGCCACACATTTTCCGCTGACCAGCTACAGCAGATTGCAACGTTAGCACAGCCCCATTTTACCGTATCGAGTGAATAGATCGTCACTGAGCACAACTCCATATACATTTTGAGCTTCCCGAACTTGTAGCCACGTCCAAGTAGCTCACCCACGGGTGGATTCTGCCATTGTTGTCATGAGAAAGGCCCGAAAATATCTCATGTCTTGCTCATTCCTCAATTGGCACTCGTCCTGATCGGCGCTTGCATCGAAACTGACCCAGCTTCATCGCATTTGCGTTGCATTCGCGTACTTGGTGCATTGAGCGACTCGCCACCTGAAAACAAGAGCAGGACCTTTTCACTTGACCATGGCACCGCCGTCTGCAGCATCAGCGTCATTAACGCGCGACAATATCAAGTTCCTAGCCATTGCGCGGGCTACAGACAAGGTGATCGTGGCCTGTTACATGCATTCTGGTGGCAAACCATCGCGTGGTGGAGAGACCGAGATGAACACATTCAAAGAGATGTTGAGCAAAGTGATCCGTGCCCCAACGTGGAAGGCGCAGGTGACACCAAACGGCCGTCATTCCCTCGAGTGCGACCCCAACAAGTTCCACTTCACCATGAACAACGACGAACTCGTGTTTGCTGCCATCACCGCCAAGGAATATCCCATCCGGTTGGCTTTTCAGATGATCTCAGCTGTGCAGACAGAGATCGTGCCCAAATTCGGCGCCAAAGCATTGACCTGTCGTGAGGTACGTCTTGTTGAGGAGATTGATGCTTTATGGAGTGCATTAACCTTTGTTTTGATTGCAGAATGGACTGGATAAGGACTGTGCCAAGGCATTCGCAGCTATAGCCGCCACATACGACGACCGTACTAAAGTGGACAAGTTGTCCGAGGTGATGCACCAAGTGGACGGTGTCAAAACCGTCATGCACAACAATATCCAAGTGGTATTATCCAATACAGAGAAGATGGAGGTGGTTGAGCAGAAGACCAACGACCTGAACGAGCAAGCCAAAGTCTTTCGCAACACTGGTCGCAAGCTACGTCGACAAATGTGGTGGAAGAATGTCAAGCTCACGATTCTTCTAGGTGTCTGCGCTATCCTCGTCATTCTCATCATCCTCGCAGTACTAGGTGTCTTCAAAAAGAGTTCTAAGTCGGACACTACTCGATTACTTCGAGCACTCTAGTCATGGCTACATGTCAAACTGCAACGTATGTAGCCATTTCTAACCCCCTTATATAACGTACTCTCTCAAACCAACTATCTCGTGTTCACCACCTCAATTATTGCAAATGACAATATTCAACCATTTGGGAATTGGCGCCAAGAGCTCAAGGTATGGAGACAGCGGCGGAGCTCGAGACGACACTAACGGACCCTCGCTACTTGCGTGGCGTGTCTCTACTGAAGGAGAAGCGTCTGGAGGAGGCGGTAGTGGCGTTTGAAGATCTCCTACGCACCATGTGCGAGGCAGAGGGCAAGAGCGACTCGCTCGCTGTTGCTCCAGTCTATTATGAATATGGCCACGCTCTATTAAGTCTCACAGAGGCCACTGCCAGTCTCTTTGGTGGTGCAGTGGAGGGCGCAGCGACTAGTGGAGACGGAGAACAGGACGCAAAGGAAGCTGCGGACGACCTGGAAGCAGCGTGGGAGGTCATGGAGCTGGCTCGAGTCATTTATTCGCGCTATCCAGGAGATGAAGCGGTCGAGACGCAACTTGCTCGTGTTTATACGAGACTTGGAGACTTGGGACTCGAGAGTGACCAGTTTGAACAGGCCAAAGCGGACTTTGAGAAGGCTCTGATGCTCAGGAGGAAGCTGCTGAAAGCCACCAAGGCCGAGGACACGACGCAACTGGCGGATTTGTACTGTCAGTTGGCTATTGCGTGTATTTACAGAGATTCTACGGCAGATAAGGAGAAGGAGGTTGTGCCTAATGAAGAACTGACCCACTATGTCATGGCTGGACGAGTTATGGCGGAGAATATTCATCGTGTGGCCAAGAAATGTGAAGACAAGGTGCAGAAATTTGTGGATGGGACTATCCCGAAGTATTCACTTGAAGGAGAAGAGGAGATGAAGGGGAAAGGAAAAAGAAAAGCATCGTCGAGTGAGGAGTCGACGTTGACGTTAATGTTTAAGAGAGAACACTCGGAGACGATGACGAAGGACTTTTTGGCGAGTGTCGGTGTCAAGGAAGAAGATAAGGAGAAGATGAAAGAGGAGGAGAAGACATTGCTGGAGTATATGGAGATTTACTTGGAGCTCAAGGAGAAGGTGGACGGTATTAAGGAGACTATCGCAGGTGCTATTGCTAAAGAGGTTAAGGACGAAAAGGCGGAGACTACCATTGGATTCGGACAGACAGACTCCTCTGCTGCTACGCCCGCAGTGAACATGATCCCAGTCAAGAAGCGGAAGACGGAGAAGACTGAGACTCCTGCAACTGCTGACAGCAAATGAAATCGCAGCTAACGTGCAGGCAGGCAGTAATAAACAAGACGAAACGAACAATGTTTGTACTTCCTTTTCTGTTGGATATGTTGAAGGGCGAGCTACTCAGCCTCGTATGATGTCTTCATCTCTTTCTTGGTTCTTTTTCTAGGTGTTGCGCGAATCCTAGGCGCTGCGGTACGACTCGCGAACGAGCTGGAAGATCTTGGTGGCGTCCACATCGGCCGACGAACTAACACTGAAAACCTCAAGCTGGAGCTCGTCAAGAGCATTCTCAAGAGGCACGCGGTATCGGTGACCCACAGCCTGCATTTGCGTCAATGCACTGCGGAACCAATTGTCACGCGGGTCGGAGCCCTCCGAGTCACATTCGGCCTTGTGCTCTGTAATTACTCGGTTGAAACCACGGAACAGCAGCACAAGCAGTTGTCTCAACTCATCCTGCAGGCGCTTACGTCCATCTTCCAGCGCTGCTACGTCAGGCATATCTTCATTGTCGCGGTCGTCCGATGGTCTTGGAGCCGACGCTTGCTCCAACTGCCGTGTTTTAGCGCGAATAGCGTCCTGTACGAACTTGAGCGTGTCGTTCAGGATCTCCCACACGTATGGCCAACTGTACTGTTGCACTGCATCGGGGGTGAACACCCACGTTATGATTGTGGACGGACGGAATAGGCCTTGACGCAGCATCGCATTCAGAATTAGGCCAATGTGCTGCGGTGATTTCAGCCAAACGGAAGCCACAGTCTTAACCAGCACAAGCTCGTCAGCATCCGTCTCCTCCGCCGGTTGATCCTCACTACCAAATAGCTCATAACGCTTGCCGTACTTCTCCAGCAGCAGTCGCATGTGAGTGAAAGTGGCAGCTCCAGCCTCAAGGATGCACGTCCAGACAACTTCCACGGCCTCTGCGCGCGAAATCTCAAGACGTGGAAGCTCTTCGTTCAGCCACGAACGCAGTGCGGATGCTGGCGGGTGGCCCTTCAGCTTTGTTGTCACAGACTGGTAGAATCCCGATTCAGGGCTGCTTACATCAGCAGGTACGCCTGGTGCGTCTTCTTCCTTTGCGACCTGGAAGCGAATTCGAGGCTTGGGAGCCGGAGGCAGAAGCACGTGAAACTCAGCAGGCAATGCGCTTTGCATGTGCTGCAAATACGAGAGACGCACACAACGCTCGATGACAGCGCTCACAAAAAGACGCTGAGGGTCGTCCTCGCTGGCCTCCAGCACGTACGACCACGCTGCCCAACGCCACTTGAAGTCAAAGTTCGACAGGAAGTGGCTCAAGAGTAACACGAATGAATCGACAGCAGCAGCACGCATGGTTGGTACCTCACGGAACAGTAGCTCCACTACGACAGCCAAGGCTGGTGACACAGCATGTGCATCGGTCTTCACTAAGTGATACAGCACTGAGCAGTAGTAAGCCAGCTTAGCATTTGCGCTCTCTCCCAACGCTACCACAAGCAAGGTCTCCACCAGTAAATACTCGCTCTTCACAGGAGTTGCGTTCTCTGCTTGAGTCGAAGCGAACCGAGCGTTGTACGCACGGCACAAACCCAACAACAATTTGGCGGCAATGGCTGGCTTCGGGTGCGATGTCTCCAATGCATCGACAAAAAGGCTGCGAGTGATGAGATACGAGGCCAGCGGCAACGTCGCAATCGCGGCACCTGCAGCACCAGATTCATCCGATAGAATACGGAACCATGTCGTGTACGATGGGATCTTGTTCGCATCAAGCTATACATGTACAAAACCATTAGTTCCTGTACAAGTATCAAAATCATTGCATCACTCATTTACCTTAGTCAAATCGATCGAAAGGGGCACTGCCAGTGCATGTGTCTCTGACTTCTCAAAGTCCGGGGCAAAAACATCCTGCGGGTGGTTGACACCAGGCAGCTTCCACTTGTCCTCTCCTTCTCCATTCCGAATCGCATTCAGCGCTTCCCAGACCAACGACAATGCGTCACTCGACGCACACAGCGTCGGTAGTTCATCATCACTCTCTGGTCCCCACAGTAAATCCAATTGCAAGCGTCTCGTACGCCACGACGAAGGTCCTGTGCTTGATCCACGAGGATTGCTCTCCTCTTCACGATGAGACACATATTCTCTACACCGACTCAACAAGCTGTCAAACATGTTCTCCGAAGCAGCAGCCAACTCCTTCCCACTATGCAACAGTGCATCCAGCACTACAGAAGCAAAGAAATCCTTCCACGCAGCCGCATCTTCTCGTGCTCTCAACGAGGCATGAGTTTCATCCTCTCCGTCCCAATCATCCGGCGTACACAGTCCCTGGAGCGAGTCCAGCATAGCCAGCACATCTTCAGCTTTACACACTTTAGCCGAGCATAACTCCGCCAAGAGCCTCACTGTCAGTCTCACTCTTGTTGCAACAGCTTCAACATCTCCATCTCGACGGAAAGCGTCCGTATCCGGCGTGTCCGACTCTTCAATCTTCTCGAGACTGAAGAAATCCACATCTCTCTGCAAAGATCTGGCCGCTCCAGCCACGATTTCCCGCCCAAATGCGGGTTTTCGCGCGTTCACAAGGCCTACAAGCGTCGCATATAACGCTGTCTTGTGCGCCAGACGCGACGCGCCACGCAGCACCAGCGTCGCTAAATGTCCGAGCTTCACGTCCTGTGCATCTGGCTCCAGCTCCCGCAATAGCAGCTCGCTCGTGCGCGTGAGTTGCTCCCGTTCCACGCCATCTCCAAGCTCGACGACCGCCTTTTTAGCCAATCGCCAGGCGCGCGCGCGGTCGCTCTCGTTGAAGCGGTCGCGCTCTCCACGTCGCTCGCCACGTCGAGGACCGTAGTGATCGTCCACGCGCGAGCGCTTGTAGCCGCCGTCGCGGTCGTTGTCATCGAATGAACGCTTGCGACTTGGTCCGTACATGGTAAACTGAGCTAATGGATGGGGGATTGACAAGGTGTAAGTACGAAATAGTGTGGCCGACATCAAACAAGTATGGTTATTTTTAGAATTAAGTTGGTGCGGAATGGTGTGGTGGACATCAGTGATCTTGAAAGGGTGTAGATCGACTATGGAGGTGAAGCCGGGCGTGGCACCTCCGACGTATCGTAATGCGTATGGAACGCACTTTGACGTCGCGGAGACGTGGATGTTGCTGTTAGGAGTGTATGTTGTGGTTGTGGTGGGAGGGTTGCTGCTGTTGTGGGTTGTTCCAGTGAGGTTTGCGAATGACAAGACAGAACCACCATTTGTGCTATGGTTTGGCAACATAAAGAAAAAAAAGGAGAAACAGCAACACATTGCGAGGGAGAGTTGTTGCGACCGAGTGGCAACGTGGATAATGCAAACGATCAGTAGGTTGTTCACGGCAACTCCAACACAAGATGTTGATATGCGGTATCGGTTCCAAGCTGACATGACTCAGCAGTTGGCAGCATCTAAAGAGACTGCCAAGGCCTATCAGAGTATTACAGTAGAAGATCTGGACACGAAGCTGCCTCCGTCATATGATAGTGTTGCTAGGGAAGGAAAAGCTCCTCTGACGCGTGGTCTAATGGGCCTATCGAGCCGCTCGAGTATCTTTAAGGCACCTCCGTCACCAACTTCAGCGGAACGAATGCGGCGAGGCAACACAAGATTTGGGAGTGACGCAAGTTCTGTGAAAGGTGAGACAGTCGGTCGGCGCTCTCGTGCAAATTCTGGGGATAGTGTGGTGACGACAAAAGAAGAGTTGATTCGTGCTGCATCTCACCGTCAGTCGATGGCAATTCGAGCAGAGAGACGCGTAAACTTGGCGCGAGAAGATGTGTCTTACGAAAATCTGGAGGACGATGAAATGCAAGTGTATGAGTACCTCGAGTTTGTCCGTGAGCTTCTAGATGGACTTGTGGTGAAGAAAATATGTCAGAAAAGTGGTCGTGTGGTTTCTCGCAAGTTGTACATCACTGCCGACATGCAGGTTGTATTTTGGAACTCTATTGGAGCGATCAAACGGCGAACACAAAAGAGTAGCATTCAAACAGAGCTCATTGAGAGTGTTCAAAAGGGGCTGCATGGAAGTGCTAGGGTCACAGCACTATCCTCGCCCGAGCGCGACGCTCGATGTGTGTCCGTCCGTTGCTCTGATGGCAAGTGTTTAGCGCTTGAGGCTAAAACTGAGGCTTTGAGACAGCGATTGTACTTCGGTTTTTCTCGTCTTGCCCAAGAGCATCATCAGCAACAAGATGTTGGGGCTAGAGCAGGAGTAGAAGCGACTATACCTGAGGAAGAAGCTGAAGACGTCGAAAGTACAGGACGGGGGAAAGGAATCCAAAGAGAAGTGGAATATGCGACTTTAAGTAAGGATCAAGAAAGCGCGCTATTAGCTGAACATCATGACTACGAGGAAAAGGCTCCTGTACCATCACCACTGCTGGAAGAAGACCTGCTTCGGCGTGAACTCATCTCGATTAGAACAAATTACGGAGAACCGGACGATCAAGGAGTGCAAGGAAACCAGCCGATTGAACGCTTGCAACAAGTTTTAGACACAAAAAACATCCCGATGGTCTAGACAACGTCGTTCCCCGATACCAAGGTAGTTCACAAAACTTCATGAATATCATTACATTTTGGATTTAGCTGGTAATGACTACTACCGAGCGCTTACTACATGTAGTAGTTTTCCAACGGGATTCATTGAGCTACCCAGTTGAACGTGAAACTATTCAACGAGGCCATACCGACTAGTATTTATGGAATGTAGTTTCTA
>PCFV01000937.1:0-10908 GCA_002812785.1 Phytophthora litchii
TAATACAGGGTTACCATTAGCCCCTGTTTATATCGTCGCTTTTCATCCATTCATCGACATCGAGCGAGCCTGTCAAGATGGAGCAGCAAGCGTCGCCGTCCACCGAGACTCCGGGAACCGTAGCGGCAACTACAGTCTCCACGGAAGGACCTGCGCGTGAACGCCGTGTGGGCGAAGCCCCCATCAAAATTGAGTGCGTACAGCCCACAATACGACCTGTCCTGCACCATAGACTAATTCGATAATATCGTAGGTTTTTGAAGCCCAAGCCGACACCCAAGCCAGCTAATACAGACACTGGTAATGGGAAGGACATAGCGGAAGTGAAGGATGATCGCGACCGTGAAGGTGGCAAGAAGAAACGTGGCACCTTCAAGAAGCGCCCGGTTGATGCTGAGCAAGACCCAGCAGACATGTTGTGCCGCCCTGTAGCCTCCGGTGAGGGCTGCAAATTTGGTGACAGTTGCAAGTTCAGCCATGACATGAACGACTACATGAAGCGCAAGCCCAAGGATCTAGGCGAGCGCTGCCCAGTGTTTGACGCCATGGGTTACTGCCGATATGGTGTGGCTTGTCGATTTGCCAACGCTCACGTTGAGAAGGTGGATGGATCTTATCGAAACGTAAAGCGCGAGGGATATGTGGAGACGCCAGGTCAAGACTTGGGCGATGAAGTAAACGACCTGACGCATGATCTGCGTCTGAAACTACGCAAGGACACGTATGACTTCCAGTCGAAGCAGCAGATGAAAAAGGATAAAAAGAACGGCAAACGTCAGCATAGGAACAATGAAAAGAAACAGGTTAAGCCGGAAGCGAATCCTGAAGCTACGCAAACCAGCGAGGACTCGACTGCAGTGAAAACAGAGGCTACGTCTGAAGGTGCTAAAACGGAACCTGAGACCGAAGCTGTGAAAAACGAGGTTGGACCTGAGGCTGTTAAAGCGGATGCAGTATCAGACGACGTCAAGATGAAACTTGCTGATGAGAGCCCGCTACTGGCCGAGCGCAAGCCCGTCAACTTTAAGCGAAAGATATACATTGCGCCGCTCACTACCGTGGGCAATTTGCCTTTCCGGCGATTACTGAAGCAGACTGGTGCAGACATCACGTGCGGTGAGATGGCTATGGCTACCAACCTACTCAAAGCTCAGCAATCAGAGTGGGCTTTACTACGACGCCACAAGAGCGAGGACGTCTTCGGCGTACAACTTGCCGGATCGTTTAGTGACCAGATGGCCCGTGTGTGCGAGCTTCTTGCTCGGGAAACGGATATTGATTTTGTGGATATCAATATGGGCTGCCCCATTGATATTGTGTGTCGTGCAGGCGCTGGATCTGCTCTGATGACCCGTCCACCACGGTTACTTGAGGTCGTTTCTGGAGCATTGACTGGATTGGAGCTTGGCACTCGCATGCGTACTGGTGACACTGTGAACACTCCTGGTCTCACCGTGAAGCTCCGCACTGGTTGGAGTGACAAGCAGCCAACTGCACACAAGTTGGTTCCCAAGCTGCAGGCCGTGCGTGCATCGCAGGCATATGTGAACTCCGCGGTTGTTACTGCAGACTTCAAGCTGCGCGCTACCCAGACAGTTGACACCATTATGGTGCACGGTCGTTCTCGGTTACAGCGCTACACGAAGAATGCTGACTGGGACTACATTTTCCAGTGCAGTGACGCCCAGAAGGACAGCATTGAAGACAAGTCGTTGCCACACGTTCCATTCGTAGGTGGTGGTGACGTTCTGTCGTACGAGGAGTTCGACGATCACCTGCAAAATGGGAAATTGGACACGTGCATGCTGGCACGCGGTGCACTAATTAAGCCATGGCTACCCACGGAGATCAAGGAGCGCCGCCACTGGGATATTTCGTCCTCGGAACGCTTTGATTTGCTCAAGGACTTCGTTCGCTTCGGTCTGGAGCACTGGGGCTCGGATCAAAAGGGCGTGAACCGAACGCGCCGTTACCTCCTTGAGTGGCAGTCGTTCCTCTGCCGTTACATTCCCGTGGGATTGCTGGAGACTCTACCTCAACGCATCAACGACCGACCTTCACCGTATTACGGTCGCAACGACCTCGAGACGTTGATGGCCAGTGATCAGGCGGTAGACTGGGTCAAGATTTCTGAAATGCTGCTAGGCCCCGTGCCAGACGGCTTCCAGTTCGTGCCCAAGCACCGTGCTAATGCGTACCAGACTGCGTAACATAAGGTGATGGATGCACATCGATGCTGATGGAAGTGTCAGCGGTGATGCACAAACTGATAATAGATTCGAATGCCACAACCACGTATCTCGAAATGTAAATTCAATCTCTGATGGTAACATGTACAGCGCAACGAAAGTTGGTATACTATAGTAGTATTACCGCGGAATGAGAGAAAGACGAACGTCTTGGCTGATTTGACTCAGGGAACATGCTGTCTTTGGCGGTACTTCGTCGTAGGTTTGGCTGGTCGCACCATCTCATTCAAAATATCTCGGAGGGTTTCTTGGCTGAACATGGGCTCGGAGTTATACAAACATAGGCTTCAAGAGTATGGAGAGTGGTATACAAAGGTTAAGTGTAGTGCGAAGAGACAGCACTTGGCCCCCTCTCATGCTGTGCCGCCCAGCTCAGGCATTAGCCGATCGCCGAGACCGCCCGCACTTCGCCCCCCATGCTCGAGAGGAAGGCGGACCCCCTGGAGTCCTTGATGTGCAGCGCAGCCAGCAGCTCTAGTCTCACGCACCTATCGAGCGGCGCGCTTCCCCCGCCTCGCCTGAACGTCGGCGTCTTCTCCAAGCGCAAAGGCGTCCGTTATCATCGTGACGGACAAGTGCGCAGCTGTCGCTTCTGCGAGATCCTGCGCACTGGGGCCGAGCCCTTCCTGTATGAGGACGAGCACGTCGTTGTCTTCCGTCCACTGCGCCCCATCGTGCCCAGCCACGTGCTCATTGTCCCCCGCGCGCACATTCGGAACGTCAATCGGCTGGCTGCCAGACATCGCGAGCTGCTCGCGCGGATGCATCGTGTGGCTGAAGCCGTGATGACTACAGAGCCAGAGAACCCAGAAGAGAGTCATGGAGAGGACAATCGTGTCCGCTATTCCTTCCACGTGCCGCCGTTCAACAGCATCGACCACGTGCACATGCACGCGTTCCACGACGACCCGCGCAGCTTAGGCTACTACGGCCGTCTCAAGTACCGGACCGAGTCGTGGTGGTGTCGCTCGTTCGACCAGGTCATGGCCAGACTGACGGAACTGGGCGCGGATGTCCAACAAGATGAAGCTGCTGAACTGGAGGAATCGCCATCATCGAGCTCGTCGGGGGTTCTGTCCGAGGATCGCCAGACGGCGTAGAGTCTATAGGCACCTATTTATTTGAAAATGTAAACCAAACGTGGTATCTCCCTATCACTCCCGTAGTTAATCGCTGCTGCCATACTCGAGGCGCACATTTGAGGAAGTGCTGCGGCGAGGAGTGGCAGGTTGCCATCCGCACAAAATAGCTTCGATGTCTTGGAGACTACGTCTGCTCGTTTCAGGAATGTACCACCAGGACAAAATAACACCAGCAATGTTGCATGCCATCACGATGCTGACACAGACGCCAAATACAGAGATCGGAGTCGGCATGATCTCGCGGACACTTGGAAGAACATGGGCAAGGCCAATTTTTACAATCGCTTCCCAGATCACCACGAGACTTACAGCACCCATTCGCTGCTTCACGGCAAATAGCTCGCTAACCATGATCACAGGCACAACGCCGAGACCAAGTTGATGCCCGGCATTCACTAACAACATCGCGGCCCAACCAGAATCAGTCAGGGCCACACCATCGTCTTCGTCAAGATGACTATTTCTGTAGATGGAGACTAGCAGAAACGAAGAGGCCAACGCCACCAAGTAGCATCCACATTGCAGCGCCGCAGGTCGTCCTCTGGTATCAACGAAGTAGAAGCATGCTACAATGCCCATCGCGGCAGCCACTGCAACAGCCACGGTCACGGCTATCAGACCTTCTTCTGCGCCTTCGACTGCGACACCAAAAATCGTAAGGACGAACGAGGCGTTCGTGTGAGTTCCTCCAACGCCCCTACTACCAGCTTCTGCAAGCGTTGAAGTAATTGCTGGCTCGAGTAGGAATGCACATACAGCACGCAATGTAAAAAGTGCAGCGCAAAGCAGTATAGGCCGAAAGAAAGCGCCGTGGTGGCGCCGTTCCGTCGCTGCCAGCACCTTTGCGTGAATGATGGCGTTGGTCTCATCTTCTGCAACGCGTTCGTCGCGGTTAAACAGTTTGTACAGCACTTCGAATGCAGCTTCTCGGTCGTCGTGGCGAGCAATGAGCCACGTGGGTGAGTCTGGGAGCTTTTGCGCGAATAAAAGTAGCAGCAGTGCAGGAGCAACTCCAGATAGTGCCAACACTTTCCACTCATTGAGGTTGAAGCCCAAATACTGTCGACTCAAGTACATGAAGAGTGCTCCCAGTGCCAAGTAACAGGTTCCTCCGAGAGCCGAAATGAACATCTGCGTGCAGATCACTCGTCCACGAGTGTGCGCCGCGCTCACTTCAGCCAGATACACGGGGGTTATTACATATATGATACCTGCTGCTGCACCAAGCAAGTATCTTCCGATCAGCACCGTGAGTTCTCCATAGGCGACACCTACGAGCACCCACCCCACAATGAACGGGATAGCAGCCAGTTCCAACGTCCCTGCTCGACCCAGTCGATCTCCGCAGTAACCAGCAGCAGCAGCTCCCAGTACTGTACCCAGATACAAACACGAGCGGAAGAAGAACTCGGCGTGCTCGTGGTTGGCTCGGAATACGTCCACCTGCATATTGTAGAGTCGTCCTGGAGAGATGGGGAACAGCGTCAGCCACGTACACGCCACACCCGCTGCCCCCATGGCCGCCACATGCAGCACGAAGAAGGGATTTCGTTGCCGTGCCTGGCGCTTATGGCGATACTCAGGTCTGCAATTGACACGTCAGTGCATGTGACAGGAACAAGTTGATGTGGGACTCAAGATACGGACCGCGAGTTGATGGGAGTGCTCTCATCGCTTGGAGAGAGTTCGGACGCGTCCGAGATCTCCAGTGGCGCTGAAATGTACTGATGTGGCACGAAGGCGAAGTCGCTGCGTGGAGGGTCCCGCAGACAATTCACCAGGTAGCGCCAAGTGCGCGGGCGTCGACTTGCGGTCATGAAGAGAGGATCAGTTAATGGTATCCGTATCTAGACCGTATGAGATTTTTCTGACTTGAAATCACTATGGTGTGCCATGTAGAAAAAGACATGGGACAGTGGTGGCTCTTTTTACGGGACCTAGACATCGCATGGTTTCGTTGTTGAAGTGATCTATTTGGCAGTCTGCTATTACTACGAGGACTGCGACGTTGGCTTTGCTGCTGCATCGTCTTCAAGGCCGGGATACTTTTGCGTCAGTTCGCTGCCGAGATGTTTCTTCCAGCGGAAGACATTCAAACACGAGTAGAGAAACGACTTGATGCGGACCTTAGCAGCTTCCTTGCGAGTCTTGGGGAACGGTGTCGTGTCCAGACAAACCACACCAGGTAGCGAGAACATATCGCTGTATCCCATGCCAAACACAATGGCACCGGGACCCCACTCCTTCACATAGTTCGCAAGCTGGGTTGAGATCAGTCGCTTGCTGACGATGTGGGCGCCGTAGTAATTTTTAGCGTCAATCCACCGGATGGGCACACCATTGATGACCACGGGGTCCAATAGCAGAATATCAGGGGAGATAACACGACGACCGTGAGCTGCAAGCTGGTCTGTGCACAGCTCAGCTTGGGTTCTGGTATTAGCGCAATAACGGATGAGTTAGAGAATGGAACAGCAATACAGCAACTACACTGCAGATCACATAGACAACGTACTTCAGACGGATGCCCTTGGCCTTGAAAAAGTGTTCAATGGCCCTTTCCAACGAATCAGCATTGTACTTAGGCGCGCCGATGAACGGATCACTCTTATGGATGCTGTCATATTCCGTAGCCTTGCGCAGTTCATGCTGGTCTCGCTTCGAAAGCTTCTCAGCAGGTCTTGCCAGAGAATTCTGTAAACATGCACAAGTTGCACAGAATTAGAGACAACAATATTCTACAGCGGTAAAATGAAAAACATACATACCTTAATCTCAACCTGGCTCTTGCCCTTTGCCCGAAGGATGACTCGCATGAGTGAGACGGGAGGATAGTTGTGCACCGATGAAAGCTCGATTAGGCTGCGGCCACTGTCATATTCCTTACAGATAGTGTCCCTATCACGGCGAACCCGATGTGTGTTGACTAGCAACGACATCCGCAAAAGTTGTTTGCGAAGGTTGATGGTCATGTTGGTTGTGATAGGGAGCATCTGCAAGAGACCTTCGATGTGATTCACTTGCTTCCGCTTCAGACGGCGAAACGTTTCTTGCTGGAGAATCAAACCTGCAGCCTGTGTCTCCAAAACCTGCGGGATCGGGCTCACAGGCCATTCTAGCTCAATCGGCGTGAGATCACCAAACTTCTTTCGTGCGCTTTTGATATCTTTCTTTGATAATGCCTGGTGACTTGGCCCATTGCTGTAAACGGATGACTGCATCGACGAAAAAATAGATGACATCGCAAAGCAAGGGTCTAGTCCAACTGCACGCACACCCTCCATTACTGTCAGTGCACGATCCTTCCGTCCTGACTCTAGTGATGTGAGCGACATGATCTCCGGCTCAACTTCCGACAGTCGCATCTCCATCAAGATGTCAAAAAATGCATCGGACCTCCAGACAATTGAAGCACGTAGCAGCCAGTGCATGTACGTGTGGACTGAAACGGGGCGTAGAAGGCGAAGTTGTTTCAGCACCTTAACCGCGCCATCCAAGTACTCTTGGCGGTAGCAGATATCGAGAAATCGGTTGTAGTCAGCCAGCTCCAGCTTCATACCCGCTTTTTCCATCAGATCCCACAGCTCAATCACTTCCACAGCAGCAGAAGCTTCGTCACAAGAATCAAACAGCGTCCGAAGTGTAGATTCGTCCACTTTCCGTCCTTGGTTTAGCATATCCCGAACAATGTGGATTCCTTCCGTCGGTTTCTTAGCCTCACAGCATGCCAACACTCCAGGAGTTAAGAAGTTCTCGTCTAAGTAGGGGTTTCCAAAGTTACGATACAAGTCAAACAGCTTGTGAGCGTTCTCAAAAGACACACGACGGAGCTTGGTAATTAACGTCGCAATTTCCTTCTCGCTCGGCAACGTCTTCTGTAGTGCTGCAATCTCCTGTAACGTCATCGTGATCTTGTCAGTTTTCAAGTTCTTCAGCGCCATCGGTTCCTTAGCTGCCACAACTGCAGTCTCCGTAGCTTTGTCATCCTTGCTCGAGTTCTTAGTGGATACTGTAGCGTCTCCTTTAATGGCTCTCACTAGCATCTCCTCTTCGACCTCCTTCTGAGTCATTGGCTTGCGTTGCTTCTTCTTCTTTGGCGTAGTCGGAGCTGACAGAGGAACTTCTACATTCTCCACAGCAACAGGAGCAGCAGTTGTCGGTACTTTCTTCTTGGCTCGTTTGCTCTTACGACGCTTAGCTGCGGTGGAGTGAAGAGCATCAGTTGCTCCGGCGGACGTGGCTGCTTCCGTGGACTTTAAGCGGATGAAGGCCACATGAGGCTGCCGAAGTACGTTGAACGCGTTGGTAGGGCGAAGGAATGTCCGCTGCGTCGATACGTGGACGGTCGATGTCAGACCTAGACGACGCACGCCCGTGCGAGCAGTGGAGCACGAGGGCCCCAGAAGCATCATCGCAGGTGAGTGGCCTCAAAGCGGTAGTCTGCTTCGCCAAAAGCGGGGGTGCGCAGCCTTTTGACTTGAAGTGCTCAATTCGAGTCGAAAACGGCTTGAAGTAAGTATACCATACAAATTTCAAGAGAAAAATAGGCCGCGCACATTTCCCATTTTCTGAAAATAGGACGCGCAGATTTCCCATTTTCCATTTTGCGCGGAGCGCCTATAATTTGAATACAAACTTCAAGACATCGCTGAGCTATCGCGAAAATGGGCAAAACAAAAGCGCCCAATTGTGCAGGTTTTTTTTCTGCCGCCGCCGCGTCGAATTTGACGAGGCACGAAGTGGGCACGTGACGACGCCGACTTGTAAGATCATGTCTTCGAAGGACGACGGCTGCGTCCACCTGTGGGGGACGCCATTGGAAAAAGACAGTAAAAAATATTTGAGCAGTGTATTATACATAACAGAATAGAGGTATCGAAGTATACAGGTACTCTAGTATACAGGTTCAAAAAGCAAATATTGATAAAATGTTGATCAAAATGGTGTATTTTCAATATTAGTGATTGCAAAAATTGCAAAAATGACTTTTTGCAAAATCGTTTTTTAGCCTTCGACGGTCCGTTATAATGTGGCTGGTGCACGATATTTTTTGTGATGCTGATTCGATTTTGAAGAAGATATTGGCGAACAACTCGAGCTTCAACTGGACAAGATAACGTCGTCGCTGAGAGTTGGTAGTTCTCCGCTTGCTGGAGGGTAAATGTCATTATTGGTATTAATACGATTTGTACGTTTATCACTTGCGTTATCGATCTATACGAGACCATATTGCTATTTGCGGCATCAGCGTAGCATACCAGCTCAACGTCGTCCACATAGGTAATGTCTGTAACTAGACCATAGTGTCCCGTACGAGCAAGGTAACGTAACACACGCCTGGGCATAGCATAGTGAGTGTGGCCGACGCAGGACAGATAATTTCTAGGATGACGCACAGTATGCGCGATGTCTGGTCTCGAAGCCGAGACCAGGTATTGCAGAGCACTACTAAGCTCTTTGTATGGAGGTGACGATCTCTCTTTAGGCTAACCTGCGCAGCGCTACCGGAGTTTCGACTGTGTTGCACCCTTCCATGCGAAAACAATATAGTACTTCATTGTCGCTGGAGGTCAATCAGGATATCCATGCCTAGGAGATACTTATCTGTCCCGAGAGCTGTCTGTAGATGCCACTGCCGAGAGTGGCACGAACCCGAGTCAGAGCTGATGACCTGAGGCAGGTAGGACGAGGGTGCGCAACTTCGTAGTAGAACTCATCTAGGAGTCAGTCCTCAATTTACTACGTTTTTAACACTGTCAGCACATACGCTTCGCAGAATTGTTGTGCAATTTTAATACACATGCTTATCAGACCCAGTGGTTGGAGATCACTAACGTAGACTATCACTTTTCTGCCGTAAACAGGGAACCCGAAAATACAATGCTTCGAGTAATACATCGATCTGAAACGAGCTAATTAGTAATTCAATAATTCGCATTATTTCTACCCATTCTCGAGCGTACCACTTCCACCGCACTCAAATCCCGCAAGACGCGATTGTATTGTAGACACATTATCATCTTGAGCCTTCCTGGAGACATCCGCTTCAGTAGATCAGAGCGCACCAGCTTAGCGAGAGAAAAGAAGCGCTCACACTCGTTAGACGTCGGCGGGACGTACGCGACATCAACGTAGTGTGAGCTCTTCGCGACCTTGTGCTTCTTAAAGGGCGCCCTCACAAAAGAACACTCCTCCGCGACACTTGGCGACGACCGTTTGAGGTCAGGTGACCTAACTCCAGCGCTGGTCGACTTTTCGGCAGCATATTTAGCACCTCTCCCCGTTGTAACTGACGCATCTTTGCTCTAAATTTGGGTTGTTTACAATAGTTCCCGTCGAGGACAATCGAGGCCTCAGTGCTGAGTACTCCTTGATAACCTGGTCAAAAAGACGTCGCGCTGCAGATCACCCACTCGAGCCAGCGGTACTGATCCCACGTTCGCTGACTAACTAGGCGTAGATTTTGGGGGTTCAGTCAGCTAGCAGCCTCGTGGGATTCTTGGTCGTAGTCCTTATGGTTGCGCCGTAGGTGGCTCAACAGATTAGTGTAGCCGTTGTCCTTCTTGTACTGCTTTCCACAGGTACTGCAGTTGTAGTAGCCAATGTTAGCATAGAAGACGGGTTCTCTGGCCGTATAGTCAGTAGCCAGAGTCGAGAAGCTCGAATCCAATCTTCGTCATATGCTTGTGCTGGATCTTGCTCCAATTGCGCGGCACTTTTTTTAACCCATAAAAACTCTTCTTGACTCTGCAAATGTAGAAAGGCCAATCCTTACCAAATCCTGGCGGTTGTTCCATACCATAAAATATCCGACCAGAGGACCTCTCCGACCTGTACCCTAAATTAGGTACACCTATGTATGATACATAACATTTGTGTTTAGGTGTGTTTAGGGAACAAAATTTTGATGGAATGAAAGAAAGCCTGATTGAGCCGAGTTTATAGGCGGCAGGAAGGGAGAAATGGATGCAACCAGAAATTGCATCCTGCATCAGACATAATGTCCTGCAAGTGCAGGGCCATTTGCAGGACATCTAACTCAAAATACGGATGCCGTGTAGGATAAATTAAACCATGGCCAACGCGGGGCTTATTGCAGTCACTTTAGGGAACAAAATAGCAGGGAAGTGTATTGTCATTGTTGTATGTGATGTCTTTGCACGAGACTGCTACTTTTTTAGTTTTACGTCGCTTTGGCTTTACAATAGCAAACGTTGAGTATGCAGATGGAACTGACAACAAGACAGGATCTGCATGCGGGGGTGCAGGGCGCCGGTGCATGGCAATATCGTCCATGAGTTGTAAGAAGCGTTCTGCTTCACGCTTTGCTTTCTCCACAAACACCACAAGAGTAGTATGCGAGCCAAAAGCTTGTTTGGCTCGCCGGTTGTAGCTCTCAATAGGATTATTTGTTCGGTTTTGCAGTTCAATGACCTTGGTAATGTAACCATTAACATTCCACAGCGGTGGTGGGTACATGGTCATCCAAATGCGCGTAAAATATTCCCAAAACTGGG
>PCFV01000938.1:0-10897 GCA_002812785.1 Phytophthora litchii
CTTTAGTTTATATAATTCTATTTTTTATTTTATTCTGGTTATATCTAATACTCCTATAATAGTAGGCTTCTTTATTGAATGTCAAGAATAACATCCAGATATTCAGGAACGTGGCACCAATACTAGGGCGACATCACGCTGATTAAAGGCACTAGATAAACGAAGCCAAAGACAGGTTAAATCGATGCTACAATGTTGCACGGTATATTCGAGACCGTTCTGGATGAATGTGCACGCGCGGATTGCGGTGCTTCGAAATTTCATACTGAAACGAAGAAAAGCTGCTGCATGGGTGGTAAACTCCGCCTACCGACTCCCCGAGAAACACTGAAGAAACTGCGACTACTGTTTAACAACCCGGAATTTATGCAGTTATACCAAATCTCTTGCATTCGCATGCCACGATCCGAGCTACTACAAGATGGTGAAAGTGTTATGGGAGAGTCATTTACCCGTGGGAAACAATCTTAGGCAAGGCAATGAAACCATGACGTGAAAAATGCAGGGCAGTAAAACCAAAGATGGTGCAAATCGCTGCGCAGGTAAGCTTTTATGAACGAGAAACAATTGATGAAATGGAGCCACATGTATAATAATTCGAGTCGCGTTGCCGGCGTTATGAAGATGGAGAGATAGTATGCTTACCATACTACATGTACCGATTAAACACTATATATATGCCATTCACCCAGTTGCAAACCGAGTGTCCCATCGTTCTTCTCCGCTGAGAAAAAAACGGGACAATTGATTCGTAAGTGAGTAATTCAGCTAGCTGCATTGTATCGTGTGTCTGACCATGTGTAGGTGATTGAGGAACGTAGTGTTCTACAGGTACTTATATTGTGAGTCATATTATATACACGACCTGTTCGCTCGCAGAATGCAACAACAATAAACGTGATTTTACCTCATCGCGATGCTATTTTGAGGATGAAAAACCGCTTTGTAACTGCCAATCTGGGGCGATTTAGATTGAGACTTGCGGTACAAATATATAATCCTAGTGTATTTATTAGTTTGATGAAGCAAAGTAAAAGTACATGGGTGGTTTATGTAAATATGTAGCAGGTAGAATGCATTCAAGGTAAATGCTCAACCGGGGAAAAGTGCAGCAATCAGGGAATGCAAGATGGATTTAACGTTATGCTTGCCGTGACAAACATACCTGGAAAGCGACTATCCCTGACTAGCGACCGGGGAATCACTGAAGGCGCTTTTCTTGCCAGTATGTTAATGATGCCGTCAGTTATTCGACAGATCGTTGCTAACAGCAGGTAAGGTATCGTAAACTTTAGCAAATTCATTATAGGCTTAGGGATTAAAGGGTGTAATGAATCATCTCGGAAAATTTCTCGCGATAAATGAGATAATTGACGTGCGTGTGATTGAGGAATTAGCTAGAGTTGCTAATCCCAGTTGTTGCTCCAACTGTGAAGTTGAGGCGTTGGAAAGTAAACAGGCAAACTAGTTGCGGTTTTTCGCAAAGAAAACCGTTCTGTTGGCGAAGCAATTACTGTGGAGGAAACGCTGTATTCAAGGTTAACATTTTGCCGCTGTTTTTGATGATATGGTCGCTCTCAGTATTTTAATACCTGCGTTTTCAATGCTTATCAAGCAAAGGATGCTAAGCAGATGCAATGCGCAAAACTCCACCCCATAGAAAATCTATGGGCGGTGTCGGCTCGCAAAGTGTACCCAAATGGGCGACAGTACGCTACTGTTGCTGGATTAACTGCTGCTTTCTTAACCGCACGGGACAGTGTTGATCAAGCTTCACTGGTGAACTTGATAAAATCAATGCCGGGGCGCTGCATTGAAGTGATTGAGAAGCAAGCCACTACTAATACTATCATTTCAGTACGTTTTACTTGATTTCACTATAGACCGATGTGACCGGAAATTTGGACCACTTGTACAATTCGGTTCGTTGTATAGAAGCTACCCTACAAACCGCAAAATCCGAGTTGTTAACACAAACACAGCTCTTTTGTATACGATAGGAACAATATAGCTAAAGCACAGTACGAGATTCGAAAAATTGACCGAGTTACAGCCAAAAGTGTGGGTGGTCGGTTTAATTTGTCCAGGAGTGTAGAAGGTTGAATGACCATATTATCGAATTGGATTTCTCACAACTTGATATCAAAATCGACCGACGTAAGGTTTAGCTTTCCCTCCTTCCCTCCCAACCAGATTTGCATGACAAAAGACACCACGGCTGACGATGCCAACGCTACGTATCATCCTAGAAGTTTCTAGTACAGCATGGATAGCCAGTACGCAAGGGGGTATAAGTGTTTCTGACAGTCCACAAAAGCGGTGCTCCGCCATAGCTTCAAAGCAGATCTACACGGTCATGAAGCGCAAACTACGGTGTGCCGTTGGGAAGATAGGTATGTAACGGAGGTGACGGACGTTTGCGGGCTTCACAGTGTATACCTTTGTCAGAATGCCCACGTGTTCCAGAAGCTGTTCACATGCTTTCAAGCGACATGGACTTATTGGGAGAAGTACCATCATCTCTACCCCCAACAAACTCTTCTCACCTACCGGAAAAGTGCAAACGAGTTGTCAACTATACCAGTTGAAACATGTACATTTATGATACAACCGCACTAGAGTCTGTGAAGGCCCGAGTGGACGTGGTGACGCTTCACCATCTGCACGTTCTGCGAACGTCTAATCATTCTTTAAGGGTTGGGTAGTTATCTTGATCTAAATATGAAATACAACCTTGTCGGATCTGTTATCCCTTCAACAGGTGCATGTATCTTGAACAAATTATGACAATTTAAGAAGTGAGAAGTGAGTTTCGCTCTTGCTATTACTACGAAAATGAAGCTACTCGAAGCTCCTTGCACTAAATGCAACCATACATTGTAGCTTAGTAGTTTAGCCTTCCAACGGCATGGAACATCCACCTCTTTTACCAACTGAAATGATGCGCAGAACCGACAGTGGGAAAGATATTGGTGTCTTGGGTAAATAGTTATGCAGCTCACTAGTAGGCGGGTCACGAACACCCCGCATAGCTCGTTATTGAGGTTCTCAATAATGAATGGATCGAAGAGTATATTATTCCAGTAGACAGTCGTGGCATCAGCAAGTAGTGGGTGTAAGAAATGTGTATACTAAGACGCCTTGACAGAAAATCTAAGCTCGCTCGAGGAGCCGACCAGCGTTTGCACATTTCATTATCTTGTCCATACCTATCTAATAGATGTCGTTTCGCAGCTCAACTCCAAGAGCTTTGTCACACCCATCAATTGGCCCCAATTTGGACGGTAGTGTGGTGATGTCATCTTGCATCACCTCTTCAGCGTTACGATGGGTCGTATTTTGGTCTTACTTCACGAGAGATATCATCAAAATGGCGGTTATGGATTTGTTCAGCACTCGGCGGTGTCATTGACGGCGAGTGCTCGTCCGCTTCTTCTGCACTGGACAGGGTCACAGACTGCGAGTTCCCGACCGCTGGTAGTACCAACACAGCACCTGTGTTCTCCACGACAGCTTCCAGTTCTTTTTTTCGCTGCAGCACACGTCCATCTTGATTATCGAGGGCAGAGGGCGGAACACATGAAGAAGGGTTCCTCTCCAAGGGTGCCTCAGTCATTCGTGAACTTCCTTGAAACCTAGAACAAACACCAAGCTGTGGTACTGTCTTGGCTCGCCAGGTGGTCGGCCAGGCAACCAACAAACGTCCGTAAGTAGCTGTGAGTGGAGTGGGAAATGTTGCTTCCCAGGCATCTACCGGTGATCGTAATCGCTGCTGAAGCGCCTTGTAATTGTACCCGGTACTCTTCATACGGTGTGCAATATGCGCATCCGAGCTCGTTTGTATATTCACGCTCCAGGAAGCGTGCCTGTTGAGCGACGCAAACAGGATCCACCGTGGCAAAGTCGACGACTGATGGCACAGATCCAGGCAAATTGCAGCGGTTGCTTTACCAATTGGTGTTGTTAGTTTGGATGAAAACACGGTGCGCACGAAAGCGCGTTCCTCGGCTACGACGTTCATGCCGTCAAAGCCTGATAATTACGGGGGGGGTGCTTTTACTTGGTGGTAGGCGGGAAGAATATATATGTCCTCCGTGTGTGACAATGGCTCGGGTAATAAAACGAGGGCATCTCCTGCTGAACGATATATGGACGTCTTACCGGCGCTGCGAACTGCGCTTTTTAGAACGCTGAAGCGCGAACGATATAAGGACGTCTTACCGGCGCTGTGAACTGCGCTTTTTAGAACGCTGAAGCGCGCTGACATCCCGATTAAACGAAAAGACGCTAATGCGTTATGGGTAGCAATGTGTGGCCGCCTTACTAAGACATATGCAGCGATTGCTCGTTTGCGATCATTTCTATACTCGGCACAACCTAGCTAAGACAATCACGGAGTTTACTGATGGCGAGATGAAGATGCTAGGTACTGTACGCATATCGCTTCAAGGCAAGTGGATGAAAATGGAGCTTGAAGCCGCCAAAGGTAGGATAGATAAAGCTGAGCAAGGTTCATCGAGCTCGTTGCAGCACGCGATGTTCCATTGGGGTGGGGGAAGCTCCAAAATAGTAGCTACACCTCTAATTGTCACCACGTATCTTGCATAAATCTAGTTTTGACCTCCTTTCTTCAACATCGCTCAAGCTTATGCTCTCACGCCGTAGCCTCTCTTCACTCGATCGCAGCTAAAACTGCTTTTGCAGTCACACTATGTTTAAAACAGAAACTCCCACGATTTCTATTGCCGCTGGACCGGATGCTCTCGACATTTAACCCTTTCGTGGTCAAACGCGGCATTTTGCCGCGTTCTATGAATCTCTACGTTGTTTTGTTCCAGCCAATTAGGTTTTCGGATTATTAAGGCTAAGTGCCACTTCGGTATCATTTTGGTTCAACTAGTGAAACTGAATCGAGAATATTGTGGTACTGCGTATCTTTTCCGTGCACTTCAGTGTAATAATTGCGGTTACGCTGGCAATTCACATAAAACGCAATGGACACTCGTGTTGTTTCACGAGTCGGTTTGATGGCTGGGCATCCCAGAGCCATTAATCGAGTTGTATGAAGTATAATGAACTCAAGTTGCATACTAGCCTCCATTCTCATTATTTTTTTGCTATGCGAACTAACTTCACCGACGCTCAAAACAAACAGCTTGTTGTGATTGCGCTCGAATATTAGTCCCAATGCAAGCGGGTTTAATGGAAGAAAGTTGGTTTCGCCACCAAAGCCTAGAGTCTAGAGCCCAGAGCCCAGCGTGCGGATCGGTCGGGACGTCAAAAAACAATCTTTCTCGATAACTGTTCGGGCCTTTTGACTGAGGCAGAGTGTCAAGATGAAGTGTGTAAGCTAAACGCTATTATCCGATTTTTTCGCCCAACGCTACTGATCTTTGCCAGTCAGCCGATTACTTTGTCATCGCCAAAATAAAGGATGAGTGGCGTAGGCTTTGGAACGAGAAAAAAATTGAACTCATCGCGAAACAGGCATGGCAGAACAAGAAGCGTCTAGATGGAAGTTGGTCCGGTAAGCTGAAAAATTCTGGCAAGCACTTCTTTCTGGAAATTGCAGTCAAGGCTGTACATGGGTTAGTGCGCAGCGTGGCCGTCATGGAATTAGCTATGCACGCAAATCTATGATCCGTTGCGGGTTATCCTTTGATGTGGATGGGAGTTGGCGAACAGAGCAATTATTTCCTCATCTCCAGGAGATTGTGAAGAAATATCCAAATCATTTTGCAGGAAACCCACTCAATTCGGGAGTAGCCCACCCAACAACCATGTAGAATTCATTAACGCCTAGTATCACAACGGATGTGCAGCCTCCTGATGGAAAAGCAGATCCAAAATCAATGACTCAAGCCATCGTGTGATGCCATTAATTATGGTGAGGCTGAAATTAGTACAAGTGTTACTATAATTTCACCAACATAAGTACTCTCAATTCAGAAGTAACAGCACTCCAGTAATTCTTGTGATCAAGTTCAAAACCTCCTTACAAAAATTAGTCTGAGTGATACTAAATACGGTAGCCAAGTACCATAACAGTAGATCAATAGCATGCAAGCAGCACCTGACAACGTTGTTAAGACTTGCTATCTGCTTATCTACGCAGAGCGGGATCTCCATTTGCGTCGTCTTGCACAATCGACCGTTACGCCTGTAGAAGTATAGCTTCTTGACGTGACGAGGTGCCCGCTGTCCGCGCGATCTCGCTAATAACCTGAGTCTGTATCGATGATATAGGGGCCAAATTGCTCCCATACACACGGCGTGTCGCCGCAGTAGCTGCATGCGTGGAGGGGCGCCTTGACTGCGATCGTCGCGCCCATTTCGGAATTTCAAATTCGAAGAAGTACCGTGACTAACATAATGATCTATTATGAGGTCCACGTGGACAACCGCTGCGACGTAATAGGCAGATTTAATGCAGATGTTGCAAAATCATTGGTTAAGATATGTATTCGCTGCGGACCTCAATAAATCTCTGGTTGTGAAAGTGTTAACCCTTAAATAGCTTGCCCTTATGTAATACTACCCGAATGTGATGGGGTCACACGAGCACCTTGCTAAGAGGAAGCGTACTATCAGGAGTATGCAAACTCCAAGCGAATAGCAGTTCACGAGTTCCCGGTCTTAGGGGAGTAATTAGCTGAGCTTAGCTAGAATAGGGTAGATTTAAGACTGAATGTATTTATAGTAAATTACCTTAAATTTGGCCTGTAATTCAAATTCGTAATTAACTATAGTTTGATCTATATAAACTTGGCCAAACCTCATTGGTTGGCTCTCAGCCGTCCTGGCTTGTGTCAGTGGTGTACGTCACACCACTGATCCGAAGTATCCCTTAAGTGGATACGTGAAGTAGTCCACTTCATACGGGTGTATCCATTCATTGGGTCACCCTTATGTAACTCCGTTACAGTACTGCAGCTTCACACTGGTGGTCTGCATTTTCTCGCGGATCCAGTGGTAACAGAAATCAATGTGGCACGAACGCTGCACAACATCTTTTCCTTCTGTAACGTGCTATGCAGCTTGGTTGTCCTCGTTCACCAGCACGGTACCGACGTCGAATCCTAGTTCGTGCAGCAAGTAGTTGATTCCAATGCACACCTTGACACTTTGAACGGGAGAAACGCACTTCGATTCAGCAGTAGACAGCGCGACTATCGACTGTTTCGTAGACCCCAAGCAATGTAACATCCGTTAAGGAACTCCGTGTAGCCCGTACACGACTTCCCTTTGTTTTTGCAAGCTGACATCACGTCGCAATACTCTTCCAGCGGTGGGCGTTTCTGGCTGGATTAGCGATACACGACCCTAATGTCTGCAGTCTTGTCAAGGTAGCGGACTGCACGCCAAATTGCAGACACCTCTGAGCACGTTGGTTGCTCTACTTCTTGGGCAGTGAGACGGACTGTGGTAGCGAGGTCCGGGTGGCTTTCAGTCGACGCGTAGAGTAGTAGTCCAACTGCACGGCGGATAGAGTCCGTGACGAATTCCGTGTCATTTTCAACTTGATGGTGAACGTTGATGGTCATTGGAGTGCACGGCAGCGATTTGTCGTCGCTGTTCCTGAATTGTTCACTACTTTTGTGCCATACTTCCGCTGCGAAATTGCCAGTACGTCACCGCTCGTGCTCCATACCAATTCCATGTTCACGAAGCTGCTCGAGGCATCACACGCTTTGATCGCGAATCTCTTCGCGACTCTTGCCTCCATCGCGTCCAGCTTTCAGCGCACTTAAGATTCATCACACGCTTTGATCGCAAATCTCTTCGCGACTCTTGCCTCCAACGCGTCCAGCTTTCAGCGCACTTAAGATCAACATATCTTCTTCGTAAAGTAACACAACCACCATTCTTCAGTAGTGTGCTTCACCAGCACGCAGGAGTCCGACTGCACAAAGCCATATTTTCGCAAGAACTTTGTCACAGTTTTGTACCAGGCTCGTGATGTCTGCTTCCGCCCGTACAAATCTTTGCGTAGTCGCCATACCTTGCCATCACCTTCACTGCTGGGTGGATCGACGAAGATTGTCCTCGACAAGTCGCGGTCCAGGAATGCCGTCTGAATATCGAGTTGCCGGTGTTGCAGCCAAGAATCGTTTGAATCGATATGTGACGAATGAAAGGACTAAAGGTCTCTGTGTAATCCACCCCAAAGTGCTGCGTGAATTCTTTCGACGCCAAACGCCCCTTAAACTTGTCGAGTGAGCCATTCGCACGAGCCTTGCGTCGAAACATCCACTTTATCTGCATGAGCGCCAGTTTGCGGGTCGGAATATCTCCTCTTACGTGCCATTTCGTCTCAAGCTGTCAAGTTTGTCATTGATGTCTTGACGCCATTGCTCAGCGTCGGGCCGGGCCATTGCCTCCTGTAGCGTCAGCGGGTCTTGCAGCTTGCTAACCAACGCTACTTCAACAGTATTGTGCGACTCCTCAAGCTCACGTTTTCGTGCGCATTTCATCTTAATCCGGGTATTACGTCGCACAACCAGCTTCTCCACACGTGGATCGATGAGCTACAACCTCGCTACCTCCAGTTACTTCCATTTATGTGTCTATGCTTGCCTTGAGTCTAATCGGAACTGCATCACTGGCAACTTCTGCTACTGGCTTTTCACCAACCAGAGTCGCTATTTTGGGACACTTGACTCAAAGAACACTCCATTTAACGACACGACGACGCTTTCACTGCCTCCAGGACCACTGCACATCCAGAAGCGATAGCTGCCGTTCTTTTGGTAGCTGATTAAGATACCTTTCTTGTTTTAGTGTTTAGCTTTTGCCGTTGCGACTTCGGCAGCAGCACCTCGGCATCACAGCCAAAGGCTCGCAGTTTGTTCAACGTTGGAGGTCGGCCGTCAGCACCTCGATCTGTGTCGTTCCTTCGAGCACTTTTGTGGAGCTACGGTTCCGAATATATGCTGCAGTCAGTATGGCATCGCTACTGAAACGCTTCCCCAATCCAGCTGTCTGCAGTATTGGTTGTGCCATTTCGACGACGACAGGTTGCTTCGTTACATCTTGCCATTTGCTGGGGTGCGTACGGGTTGCTAAACTCTTGCGCAATCAAGTTTCCATTGCGAAACTCAGCAAATTCACCGCCGTCGTACTCTGCAACATTGTCGCTGCTCAGCACAGCAACCCTCGCCTTCAGTATGGCGACCTTAAATTTACAATGCAGTGGTATTGTATAAAAATTGTTGGACTCAGCCCTGCGTCGCACCTTGACCTCTGAAAAGGTCAACACAACGTGTTCTTACGGCTACTAAAGAAGGTGGGTAATTGGTCCCTAGTGTCGATCTACAACGGTGTATCATATCAAACGACATGGGGTTGCGTAAATCGAGCAAGAACGTTAAATACTTGGATACCGGTTCTTAGTCAACGTGAAGGTGCTCGCCGCGTGAAGATCGTACAAGAGCACATTGATATCATGGTGTCACTACTGGAGGACAACTGCCTAATGACGTTGTTTGACTTAGTCGACGAACTGAAGATGAAATTTAATGTGGATGTTGTATCTCAGACTGTACATCGTGCCCTTAACGCAATATGCTTTACAGTCAAGAACCAAGTGAAATGAACTTGTATCGAGTGAAGGAACTTCGGAAGAAGTACGTGAGTGGCATCATGCAAGTACAAGCACAGCGGAACCGAATTGTATACTAGTATTTAAATGAAACTGACTTCAATTTATCATGTACTTGGAACTACGGGTGGAGTCGTCGTGGGACTCGCGCTGTTGTCGTCCACCCTGGTTCTCGTGGAGAGAGCCTCAGTGTAATCGCGTGCATCTCGGCTTCGGGACTGGAGCACGTACAGTATCGTTGGGTGCAAATGATGCTGGTGCCATCGACAACTTTGTCCGTGACCTACGCAATGGGTTGATGGACGAGGGTGTTTCACTTTTCAATGTTGTTGTCGTTTGCAGCAACGCGAGTATTCATGCTGGGGATCAAAGATGTGACTCAGCTTTCGGAGTATGTTGGTGTACAGCTGATTAACCTCTCTCCATACTCACTCATGCTTAATCCAATTGAGAATGTATTCTCCGTATTTAAGTCGGGAGTGAAGGCGTACCTTGCGCTCCATCGAGACGATATTCTTCGACCCGCTCCAGGCATGACAAAAGCTGAACATTGTGCTGACTTCATGCTTCGCGCCGCAAAGCACTGTATGTCCACTAAGGTCACACCACAGATGTGCGATTCTGAAGCAGCACACACGTTTAGTTTTCATGCCCGTGCTATGGACAAGTTGGGCATGCCTGTTGGATCATGATAAGATGTCGCGGTTAATCCGTTCTAAAATGTATAATGTTTTACAGGTTTTCTTGAAATGGTTGGAGTTGTTCTTGTTTTAATCGACAAAATTCTGAATTTGATAGGGGAATAGTGTATCATGCAGCTCAATTTTTAACCGAATATTTATGGCGGCTGATTTATAAGTAAATCTTTATTTATAAGTAAATCTGCCTAGTGTAGTCGGCATTCTGCATCCATGCGCATATATATCTGTCTGGGTCTGTGACAATGCTAGCCAAGGTTTCAATCAAAGTAGGTGTCATTTCACAAACAACTCGAACTCTTGTGAGAATGACACTAACATCTACATAAAACTCAGTTCTACAGCAGCGCAAAAAGACTTTGCAGCTCTGACAGCATCTAACTGGGCAGCCAATATTGAGATGGCACAAAGCAACTAAGGTAGAAGAAAGTCACAGAGCCTCTAGTTTTGGAGCTATTCTGTTGCGCGTCAAGAAACTAGAGAGTCCATACGCGTAGTGGGGAGTAACTACCATCCAGCGAAAGTCAGCCGAGATCGTTCTGTTCTCTACGTGGGGTTTGTATACTCCGACTAGCACTCTTCCTCAAAGCAAGGTGCT
>PCFV01000939.1:0-10886 GCA_002812785.1 Phytophthora litchii
GCGATGTTCATGTTCTGGAAGCACTTGAACGAACAAAATGCAAAGGAGGTAGATGATGATCATTCCACGTTCGTTCTTGAAGGGGCCGACAGCCAAGGTGATTCAAGTGCCTACATGGAAGAACGAGCTGTGTCTTCACTAAGTTAGCTGAACTACCATGTAAATAGAGATAAACTCACTTGAGAACTTTGTTGCTGTTGTAATAGGTCCCCCAATTCTGCCAGGCCTGTCGAGGAGCCTTCACAAACAAGTTACGTGAAGTATTCAAGAAAAAACTGAGATCAATGGTCGGGAGACGACGGGTTTTTTGTTTTCTGAAATACCGAGACACAAGCTTGTCAACTACGAACTATGAGACCTAGAAACTGCATCCGAAACATAATTTGAATGAATATTTACACGACATCGATGCTACTTGACACCAACGTGGACTCTACGCCCTACCTATGCTCGTAAAAACAGCAAAATTATCCCAATCAGTCCGGAATTATCGTCGCTGACGTGGCAGACAATGTGTACTTCGAGTACCTCAGCACGTCGTCCCAAGGGTGCTGCGGCCTTAGGGAGCGTGAACATTGGGTCTCTATTGCTACTGCTTGGCGGTGTCTTTGCTGTGTTCGCGGCGTTGCTCGCTCGTCATGGATTCACTGGCAGAGACCACGGTACAGACTTGGAAACGCTACAATAGCATCGACACAAAACTAACGACTATATTGACAGTTGTGGGCATCGACCTGGGCACGACGTACTCGGTGGTGGCCATTTCTCAGAAGAACAACGTGACTGCAATTGCAGATCAGGACGGTCAAGTGCTGGTGCCGTCTACGGTTGCATTTCTACCTCATGGAGGTTTGTACCAATGTGCTCTATAGTGCAATTCCAATGTACACAATTGACGCCACTGAGTTGGCATTGAACAGAAATACTGGTAGGTCGAGAGGCACGAGCACATCGTACGACGGACCCACAGCACACAATCTTCAATGCCAAGAGGTTCATCGGCCAGAGGTAAGTACTCGGAGTAAAAAATACACGTAGCAAAACAAAAGCTGATTCTTTGTTTTGCAGCTACGATGACGCTCTGGGTTCGGAGACCGACGCAAATGGTGTCACACCGTACGAGTTCGGGATCGAATCGATGCAAGATGACCACGATGGAGTGTGTTTCACGCTGAATTTACAAGGTCAACCTGATTGTGTCACTCCAGTGCAGATCGGCAGTGCGGTTGTAAGACATCTACGCTTGATGGCACACCATTTTGTCGGTCACGATCAGATCACCAAGGCTGTCATTGCTGTGCCTGTGGACTTCAATGCGCGACAGCGTGACGCCACAGTGACAGCTTTCCGGTCAGCAGGATTGGAAGTGTCACGCGTTCTCGAAGAACCAACGGCAGCAGCGATCGCCTACGGTTTGCATCAGGACCCCAATGTGAACTTTTTGTTGGTATTCGACTTTGGAGGGGGCACATTGGACGTGTCACTGCTATTCGCACGCAACGGAGCAATCAGCGTACTGGACACACTCGGTGATAATCACCTAGGAGGTGAAGATCTGGATGCGAGGCTCACAGCATGGCTCGTAAAGGAGTTCGAAGCACAGCTTGGGACGGCAATTACGTCGCGTGGAACCGAGGCGGAAGCGAAAATTGTCAACAATGCTGGAAATGAGCCACCATGCACGTTGTCTGGTGTACGCTATGCTGCTGAGCTGGTGAAACGGAAGCTGACCGATGACACCACTGCCATTGCTGTTTGTAACTGGATTAGAGATAAGAAGCTGGTCCATGCTGAAGTGAAGATCACCCGTGCGCAATTCGAAGAGCTGTGTGGATCGCTGCTGGAGCGCACGATGATCCCTGTCCGTGACGTCTTGGAAGCAAACAATATGGATACGGACGAAATCGATGCTGTGGTGCTGGTAGGAGGCTCCTCACGAATCCCGTGGGTGCGTCGGCGCCTCACTGAAATGTTCCAGGGCAGAGCACCACTCTCAGACATAGACCCAGATCTCGCTGTAGCATATGGAGCCGCACGCACGCTGGATTAGTTGAATACAAAGACGTCAATAGAAGGCATGGTCATCGATTCAAAAGAACAATCAACCGTGATGTTATTGCTGTAGGCCTCTGCAGCAATATTCACTATCTGAGTAAATCTAAACCTTTAGAGCGCCGTGATTGCCGTTTGAGCTAAAGAGTATCAAAGCACAGTCAGGTTAGTTACATCCCGCAATTAGAGTCTTCAACACACCGCTTCCTTACCAATATCCGCGAGGTCCGGGGATGCATGAGCAGCGTAAAAGTCCTGAATATAGTCGAGCGCGAACGTCTCCAGTCGCTCGTTGATTCCATCATCGTCCTGGTCAGCGCGATAGCCACGTTGCGCCGCGATTGCCTTGGTACAGGTCACCAGTGCAAAGTAAGTGCGCAGATTCTGATTCTTGTTGAGTTCGATCGAGTGGGCGTAGTGCTTGCGAGCAGTCAACAGATTGTCCAAACCGCCGATTGTCGAGTAAATGTCCGCCAGGCGACTGTGGGAGATGGCGTCCATGGGATTCAGCAGAACCAGCTCCTCGTAGCAAAAGGCTGCGTAGCGATACGTGCCCATCGACAAGTACGTTTCACCGAGTTCCGTCCACTGGAGCATCATATCAAGTAAAATCACAGTAAAGTCCGTTAAAACACCTTTTCATCGTCTACTCTCCACGACCTACTTACCGCTGCCTGGTCTGTGCCGAAGCTGCGAAGAAACTCGTTGAGCGCCGTGACAACGTCCGCCGTTTTCTTCTGGGCCTTAAGCACTGCGATTTTGCGCTTGAGGACGAGAGCATTGGCTGGATTAGCTTCCAGCAGCTCGTCATACAGAGCCAGAGCCTTGGCAAACTCTCCGCGCTGCTCAAGCTGCATGCCCTCGAGTCGGGCGACGCGAGAGCTGCCAGGGAACTTCGTCTGCAGCGCCTTCAGACACGTCTGTTGAAACGTAGCATTAGTATAAACACATTCAAACACTGTTTCAACGAGTAAATTTCACCTCCGCCAGCTCATCATCGTGAAGGTCCAAGGCGGCGATAAATGTTTGTTCATACACGCTCCACACTATAAAAGCAAAAAGCAGATTAAAACTCGATTTTAACCTGCATATCCGATGTTTCAACACTCACGCTCGTTCCCGAGTCCCCAGCTGTGCTTGGTCACTAGCAGCTTCCCGATGGACGCAACCGCACGCGGCTCGCGTAGTTTCTCCTTCCTCACATAATGCAGCAGCTCCACGCATTGGTTGCGCGCCCTGCTGTGCTCTGCCGCTGCCAGCTTCTGCTCGAACTCGCGTTGACCCATTCGCCACGTTTCAATAGTAAAGGGGACAAACCGTGTGAATCGATTCGATTGGATAAAAAACAGATCCATAAAATACTGAAGAAAGAGAGCACAACCGGTTTATTTTGTTTCGATCTGTTTGGATTTGATAGATCATAGAATCGTTTAAGAGTTAAAAGCTCCTCCGGCAAACACAATCGACAGGACGTGTCGGTGGGTACTTTGCTCTTTGTAATCCTTATTACGGAAACCAACGGAATCGATGATCCGCAGCCGGATCCAAACAGGACACCGACGTTGTTAGCCTGACTTAGGACATGCATTTACGTACACAAAGCATCTAACACACAAGCTAAACAGACTCATATTGCTGTGCGTGTACCGCCATTCATGCCCATCGCCCATCACGAACAGGATAGAATATTGGATTTGGCTGGCTAGTAATGCAACTGCAGGATTGTAGTCTACAGTAATCACATGAAGCTATCTCACACACAGGGAAACAAATTGACATGTTTTTAATATTTTCATTTACGCCTACAGGAGACACGCAACAGGCACTGAATAGGCCGCAGTAAACACCTGCAGTGCTAAATTTTGAAGCCTACCGGTACGAGTTCTTCTAATAGTATGCTTTATCATCAACAAAGGTAACGTCAAGTGATCGGGAAGCTCACCATTTCCTCCGAATCTTTTCCTGATCACATGGATAGTGCCTAACTCTACCGACCTACAACACCTATCAAGACAGATCTCCACCAACAATAGCATATCCTCAGTCTGCAATTTACATCACCTGCGACACGACTCCTAACTCCTCTGCTACGGTCTCATGACGAAGTTCTTCGCCATCGCTACTGCTGTCGTTCTTGCTGCTCTCACTGGTTCTAGCAGTGCAACCACAGACAACTGCGTGTTGCTAGACTTTACAGCCGAGGAAGCGCAATTTTCCGACTTGAACTCTGCGATCAACTCTACAAAATCCGCCAAGTTGCTCGGCTCCGTTCTCGGGAAGTACGACCCCTTAACTCTCAGCAACATCTCACTTCATGGCTTCAACTATCCACGCGTTATAGGCGAAGATGTGACCGTCGCAACCACCATCGACTCGATGAAAATCACTGGTCTCATTTCAAGTATAAGCGATTTCTGCGCAAAGATCTGAACGTCACAGTCACTATCGACTCGATGAAAATCACTGGTCTCAAGACTCTCAACCCGAAGCATGTCCGTGTAACCTCACCAAACTCTGTCGAAATCACTACTTACTCTACTGGTCAAGTTGCTGTCGATACCACTTTGAGTGCTACGGTCGCAGAATTGGACTTGTCTGCAACTGCCCAATTGAAATTTGTGCTGGAAAAGCCAACGTTCACGGCTACCATCGAAGCGAATATGTACGCATGTGCACCGGGTGTATCTGCCTCGGTATGCTGCCACTTTGACTGCTACAGTCGCAAAATCGAACTTTTTTATTACGGCTGATTTGAAGTTCGTAGTGGAAAAGCCAACGTTCACGGCTAACATCGAAGCGAATATGTACGCATGCGCACCGGGTGTATCTGCCTCGGTATGCTCGAACTTGACGACTGCCGATCTTCTAACGGAGATTGCTGAAGCGACCACAAAGCCACAATACGCGAGCATCATGCAGGAGGTGTTCACGAAGTTCGAGGACGCGTCTGTGAAATCGTTCGCCCTCGATTTCGAGTCGATCTCTGAATATGACTTCGACTTTGACAACTCAAGTTTTATTTTCCGAACTGTGTTCCAGATTACTCTGTAATACATGGTGAACTTCTATGAAGTTCACCATGTGCACGAACAAGGGCGGTGACCCGTGCTCAGGGTGTTCGGTTGTCAATGATGCATGGACTAATGCTCCGTGTCAGAAGATTCAAGGACGCGTCTATGAAATCGTTCGTCCTCGATTTCGAGTCGATTGCTGAATATGACCTCGACTTTGACAGCTCAAGTTTTATTTTCCGAACTGTGTTGCGCCTCATTCCAGACTACTCAGTGAAATCAATCAACAAGAAGGGGTGGGTGTACGACGACTACATTTCGACAATCAACTATTATGCTCCAACTGTCCTGAATTTCCTGATCGATTCGATGCTGGAGCCACGGTTTGGGGCGACGTGTCTGTCGGAAAAGTAGAATATGGGGTGTTGTAGCTGCAACGCTGATCTAGTGTCAAATGCACATGACGGACGAGTACTATTAGTAGGATGTTCTTCGTCATTTGTGTACAATCCTTGGACAGATCAGTGTTTTAATTTGAGCTCTCAATACACCACAAAATCTACAAGCAGTGAACATGTATTGTATAGGGAAGTCGATTTTTATTAAAAGTCGCTGCTCCTAAATGGAGAAATTTAACTGTTGAATACTGCCTTGCAGTAATTCAGCTGACACAGGTAGGAGAACGTATGGAGTCCGCATACGAAGATGGATTGATTCAAATTTCAGGATTGAGGATAAATTTCGGTTTGGAACACAATATCCCAAAAATATTCTTTGTGGAACAACGACGTTTAATCCAAAAAAATCCTACGTGTTCACGACTTAGAAGTACACATCATCAATTGAACCATACGTACTACGACGTCTTGCGCGGTTGAATGCAGATTGCGAAGTGAGAAAATTATCTGTCCAATTCCTACTCTATCTTTGGTAGCCTAAGCTCGAAAACAATACATAAAATAGAAAATTGCGACCCAGGCCTACTTCATGGCGCTGTGAGGATGCTTCAAGAGTTATTTCGCTATCAAGATCCGCAAACTCTCATCCTCTCAAGATGATACGAATACAGTCGACTAACTCCGGAGCGCGCATGATGTCACATACGAAATTTGAGCAGGAAGACCAGGAGCTACTTGGTAGTGACGCTTAAACTCGCTTGTCACTCGAATAAAACAGCGACTACGGCCACGTATCACTGTGTTCTGGAAAGTGAGGTAACTTATCGGCAAATTACTTGCTGTCAGTAATTTATTCAACCTTCCGATTCCTTACTTGGCTTGAATTTATTGTCAATAATTTACTGAGTCGAGCCCACCCCTCATCCAAATAGTTATTTCCCGAGGTCTGGCGACATCATTCGCAACAGCAACCATTGATGCTTGATTATGAAGGTCCGCTGCTGATGCGGCACGTAGATTATGAAATCGCTGCATGATGTGGTTGTCCAAGTGTCAGGAGGTAGTGTGTCGGTAAGTGCTGCCACGTCGGTCGATGGACTCCACGTTCAATTCTGACAAGCATCTAGAGCTTGCAGAGACATGAGGAAGCAATATGCTTTTCATGTCGTCCTATAATTATTTAGTATAAATAAAACTGGCGAGTTCTACTATTGCTTTTAAATGTTACTTATGAAGTATTAATCAACTCTCTGTTCAATACAGCTCTCGGGCCCTTGCAATAGTCCAAAACGATTCGGTGAAAGCAGACTTGACAAGTAATAACTGCTGGAAATTTTGGAAGACATACGACCGACAGATAATGCGACAGTATTAGCTAGAGATCGTTGACTTTGGCGTAGGTCGTATCCAAATAGTATTTTTGTTAATGGATATCGACATACAATATGTAGTACAGGATACTTATACTAGCCCATGATCTGATATTTGTACTGATCATTGCTTTATTGAATTTCACCGTTCTACCACTATTAATCTTTAGGCATGTGGATGTAACCCAACTGTGTTGGCATTAGTGCACTCCAATTAAGGTACTACTCGATTATTCGGGGCCTAATGTCGTTGTCATTGTCCAAGTGGTATTTGACATTGAAACCAATTCTCGAGTCGATCTCTGAAAATGACCTCGACTTTGATAGCTTAGTATTATTTTTCGAAGTCTCTTCCAAATTACCCAGTGGACGAAATCAGCGAAGAAGCCACGTCGTATATTTCGACAATCAACCGTTATGCCCCAACCGTCCTGATACGAAAACCCTGGTGGATCCTTGCTTCGGTGCAACGTGTCTATCGGACAAGCAGACGGAATGACAGTGCTCGAGTAAATGTTTAATAACGAAGATTGAGGTCAAAATTAACACCCGGATCGAGATATCTGGGCTATTCATCAGCATTCGCCATCTTTTCTTAGTGTTCTCTTCATTATTACTGTTTAGTCATTGTTGTGAACTGATTGGTAAGTGCAAAAGTGCAGAGCACCACTACAAATGCTTAAGTCAATGTTTGAATAGGCATTTAGATTCTCACGATGCCTCATGTTTGTTATGTCTAAATCGTTTGGTAACAATATCAATGATGACGAATCTTCAGCCAGATAGTATAGTTCTCTTAGTCGTACCGCGGCGCCTCCGCTGGGTACTCGTGTGGCATGGCGATGCGCTCGGGATAGAAAGTGTGGTTGGAAGGATACTCGAGCAAGTTCTCTAGGCGTGCAGAATAAATGTCGACGTAACGTTGTACAAGGAACGCGAACTGGGAAGGGTACGCATCAGCTCGGAACACCGACCCAAAGTTGGCGTTGATCAAGTTCTCCATTTCCATCTGAAGGGCTTCATGGACATTAACTAGCTGATCCACAAACGCATGGTTCTACAAAACAACATGAAGTAAGAATTAGGCAATAGCTAGGTAACTCGATTTGCCGGCACAAGCTTACCTGAGGAATTGGTTCCGAACGTAACTCATTCTGAATGTTGCGCATCAGCTCCTCGATCTTGTTGATCTGTGAAGCAGAATTAGAAACGATTTTAGTCTCTATCTTTCTCGCGAGCCCAGTAACAATAAAATGTGGTGCTCAAACCTGGAATGCCAGTCTCTGGTACTCAGGCGTTCGTTGCACTCGCATTTCATCTTCCAGCTCCCTGTTACCCATTTGCCATCGTATACATGTAGGTACTTCACAGATGAGTAGGATAATCGTAAATTTGGACATGGGCAATCTTACCGAATAATCGCACCCGTCCGCCAGCCATTTGCGCGTGAAGGTTCAACCAAATCTGCGAACAGGTTATCACTTTAAGTTGATATCCCCATAAAGTTAGTAACGCGAAGTCCGATTATGGTTGAATTATAGCCATACCCAATGTAGAGCACACGGTTGCCCACCCAACCAGTCAATTTTGACAGTTGATAGACACTTCCCTGTGTGTAAACTTCTCCCCGGTGCAGTGCTCGAACGGCATGCCACTAGTGTGCATTTAAATGTAGAGTTAGCAAGCAATGCTACTACTACAAGGAATCCCAAAATTAAAATGGACCAAGCGTACCTGCACTTGTTTGTGCCCGGTGTCCAACTTGCGGAACGAGCGCTGGCGAGTGTAAAACTTGGGTTTCCGTGCACTGACAACAACCACATCGAATAACTATAAAAAAAGACAAATGTTAGCCGATACTGCTAGATTTCGTCAAATACTACCCATACCTCTCGCCAATCCTCTCCGAGCATGTACTTCAGGCCAGCGTTAATGTACGGGAACGAGCTGTTCGTGCATAGAAAACTCTTTTTACCCGAATTCTGGAAAATGAAAATGTTAGTTTCATCCAACCTAAACACGTATACCTTTGCGACCTACCCGAATGCGCTCTAGCAGTGGTCTTAACGTCGGGTTGGGCTCAATATACTTCGGCAAGTCAAGTGCCACCTCCTTGTGCATCTCACCGCTGAGATGTACGTTGGCAATGGCCTGATTCACGTCCTCAACCAGCGCAATTGGCTCGTACTCAATATCACGGTCAATCATGTATTGCACCACGTCCGCGAACAGACACGCATGTGCCACACTGAATAGGTCGTTAAGGGGTTCCATGTTGCAGTCACGGTCCTGGACCGGAATGTGTCTCGAGCCTCCATATAGTTCCATGATTTCGTCCCTTGAGAGCCTTTGGCGTCCTCGAAACACCGCCGTGTTGGACAGTTTCTGGTGTGAACTAATCTTGCACAAAAGACCCTTTTGCTTGTCAATTGTCAGACCTCGGATGGCAAAACTCGGGTCATACTGTAGCACCGACAAACCCTCGGGGTATCTCAACTTGCCCACCTACACAAAATATTGTCAACTATCGTAGCGATCTCGAAATTCCATAACATACCATGTAGTCTCTGGCCATAGCGTAGATGAGGTGTTGTAGCTCCTCCGTATAGTGACACAAGGTGTAGTCATAATCTACACATTTAGCGGTATATACTTTAGTAGTGACAATTTTAACATTCACAATTATTGCAATACCAAATCCAACGACGTCGATGCCGGACAATCTAATGCAATCAAATCAGCACAATTATTGTCCTCACCACCAGAATCCACTGCAATAATTGTCCACAGCGTACCGTAGATGATTGTTGGCGAACACGACATCAGATTGGATACTGTCGTTCGGTTCGAAAGTCTGTACGTCCCGCTGTTTACATATATCAAGCTTCAGCCACAAAACCACAATAATGTCAATCAAATTCCACGCACCTCGTATCTTTCGACCAATCGGTGGATAGCAGGGAGAGACTTTGGAATCGACGAACGCAACTGCGGCACGAACAACAGCACCGACAACGCACGTGTAGTGAACGGCACACGTGAAGAGAGCGGTCTCAACAGTTTGGAGGACGCTCGCAGTAGTGCCATGATGAGATCAGCTTCAGGAGTGACGTGACTGGGATAATATCGACCAATCAAATATGTTGTAACGAGCCAATAGAATTGCACTAAATAAAACGCCTATATAGTGATAGTTACGAGTCTTTTTACTCTTATTTAGGAGCGAAAAAAAGCAACTTGAAGTTAACTCTTTAGGACAAACAGCTCTATGGACCTTGGTACACACCACGTACGGTTCGCTTCTCCTCCTCCTGCTGACTCGCAAACGAATTGAAAATCTGCTCCAATGTCGTCTGGGAAACGCTGTACTCGCGGATGTGCATCTTAGTCTTGACGTCTTCCACCAGCGCAAACATCTTGGACAGCTTCACCTCGTTGTTGTGGCTGCGCACCTTGAAGCGGGCGAAATCGTTCTGGCGCTCCATCACCACCACTTGATCGGCACCGAACGCCTCCACGAGGTACTCATTCAAGTCGTCGAAACGAGTTTCCTCAACACACCACGAACAGAAAGCCTCGGCGCGGATGAACCCGTCCCGCTCAATGGCAGCAGCAAGACTATAACCGGTCGGATGAGAAGCAGTAATACGCTCAGCAAGGTCGGCATTGCCGAATGCACGACACTTGTCCTCCAACTCAACCGGAGTGACGAACTCACTGCCGCTGCCGAAGATGTGCTGTACCAGGTACTCGAGTTCGTCGGCACTCGGCATGTCCAGCTTGACGTCGAACACGAGACCGTCGCCGAATCGAGACTTGAGATGCTGCACACTGCCCAAACAGCGAAGACGACCGCCAACCATGATGCCCACACGTGAACACAGAGCCTCACACTCTTCCATGCTGTGCGTTGTCAAAACAATCGTCGACTCCTTGCCACGGGTGGAAATGTCGGCGATGACGTCCCACATAAAGCGGCGAGATACAGGGTCCATACCAGTGGACGGTTCGTCAAGGAAGATAATGGCCGGGTTACCGATCATGGCGATGGCCAC
>PCFV01000940.1:0-10886 GCA_002812785.1 Phytophthora litchii
ACTCTTCTCCAGCTGAATCCCGACAACCGCCAACTCTTGCTTGATGGTCATGCCATGATGCTACATTGCACACCACTTCGCGCGACGAGCCGAGGATACATCAATTTGCGAAGTGCAAACCCGCGCTAGAGTCCTATCATCCAACCAAACTACCTCGAAACTGAGCACGACCGTGTGGATCTTCGCAATGGCGTGCGGTTGACACGCGAAGTGCTCAAGCAGAAAGCCTTTGATGAGTATCGTGGTGAAACTGTGTCTCCGACCGACGACGTGCAGTCGGACGCCCAGATCGACGCATGGGTTCGACAACATGCTAGCACAGACTACCACCCCTCGAGCACAAATCATATGGGATTGGAGACGGATTCCAATACGGTTGTAGATGCTCAAACGAGAGTGCATGGTCTAGAAGGACTACGAATTGTTGACGCATCCATTATGCCCAACAATGTGAGTGGAAACCTCAATGCTCCAACCATCATGCTGGCTGAAAAAGCTGCTGACATCATCCTAGGCAAACCAGCGTTACCCAAGTCCGACGCTCCTGTCTACGAATCTGGGAATTGGGAGACTCGACAACGCTAGATTGACATGTCACTTCACGCCTTCTCTCTGTTGGTAGTTAGTCAGGCTCATCCAGATTAACTCGTAATTTCAACTCTTGCTCAGTCTTCATTTTTCTCAGTGCGAAGATGATGTCCACTACTATCCCGACTGCTCAACTAGCTCCAATTGGGCAGCGGCTATTCCAACCATTGCTGGCAAAGCTTCAGCGACCTGAACTTGTGAACGCACAAGGTTTTATCAATGGCAAATGGGTCGAGGCACACGAAAGCGATCATTTCACCATCGCAGGTAACTACTTCGACTCCGTACAACTGAATTTCCTAGTATTTCATTGTATTTCGGTGCAGATCCTGCAACAGATCAGGAAATCGCGCGTGTAGTGAGCATGGGAGCCGAAGATACTCGTGATGCAATCACCGCTGCAACAACAGCCCAACGAGAGTGGAAAAAGACCACACCACCGGTACGAAAAAAATGTTGTGCGTAGAAATACTCTACATTTAATTTGGTTGACGCCCTCTGCAAAAACGTAGTTCCGAGCGAAGTTACTGAAAGATTGGGTGGCAGCAATCGCTGCTAACACTGAAGATCTAGCGATCATTGGCTGTATGGAATGTGAAAGAATTACACAATTATGCGCTATGACGATAACAGCAGCTCTTCATTTAAAAATTAACCTACGTGATTTCCTAAATGAAAGGTTATCCGCAGTGCGTTTAGACAACGAACATACTATTGGTTATTGTTTATGACAACACACATAGGGTTCTCTAGAAGATGCGTGCCCCATGACGACACATTACCGTTGATTGTATGCGGAAATAATTACGCTGAAACACGTCCGTAAAAGAAATCGCGTAAGACATTTCCACCTCGTTTGGATGTGGGTTGAGCGCTGTGGGTGCCGTTCTGGAAGTGAGAGCGGTTGGTGCTCTCGATCTCAGTTTCAAATTCGCCACGATGGTGTCTCCACCCTCCAGTACCCGCCGCCGTCCTCCTGACGAGAATGCCTTTCCTTCATACAAATTTCAGCGTCGACAAGCAAGCTGGTCTGTCCTACGTGATCGCGTTCGTGACGCCATGCAACAAGTACGCGTGATAATCTTCGTCCACATTGCGGACGCAAAGCTATGTTTGGATGTTCGAATGTGTGCTGTGACGCGCTGGAAGAAGATCGGGTGGATGGCTTTACTACGGTGTTGTAGAACAAATGTGAGTGACATGGAGAATGACTTGGATGCCCTCAGAACGTTCACAAAAGACGACCTACGCACAGAGTCCGATCCCGACGTACGGTCTCTAAAAGCAAAGATTGAAGACAATCGCATTGATGAAATGCTCTCTCGAGTTGCGGTCCATGTCTTATGCGGGCGCGTTCGCGAATATCGTCCTCTCCTGGCCAAGCTGTCCATCGACCACTGTCGTCGACTTGCTCAAGTGTTTGACGGAAGACGGCTGAGTACGTTAGATCAAGCTGTAGACGTGTTAAACCCGAAACCTTGGTTCTGTTTCCAGACTCAAACAAATGCAATCAGTCAGACACAATCGTTGCAAGAAATTGAAGACTTTGAGCATATCACAAAATGGGCGTATAAAGAGGAAGGCATGAAAGCAAACTAGAAGCGTTTGATACCAAGTCACAGCGGTCGAGAGACGTGTCGAATCTCACAGGAACAATCAATGTACTAAAGCGTGATGCAAAGACTCATGAGGATGATATTGAGACGGCATTGGCGTTGCGCAACGAAAATGATTTCTAAGGACAAGCTGATGGTCCGACGCGTGCGCAAGTACCGACTGTTTCCATCTACTGAACAACGCAAAAAACTGCTTGGATACATGGGCACATGTAGATGGATCTACAACCAGGCGGTTGCTCATTTTCGAGCAACAAACGTGTCGAAGGCGGAGACCTTGAGAGATCTGTATGTGACGAAGAAATAAAAAAAGCAACTGGTGTATCCGGAACACTTCGAACCACCACCTAAATGGACACACGAAATACCAGGGAGCTTCCGGTTTAATACGCTTCGTAGATTTGAAAGTAACGTAAAGAGCGCGTTCAGCAACAAGGCCAACGGCAACATCAATAAGTTCACGATTCAGTTCAAGAGTCGAAAGAAAGACGGTCAATATTTTACGTTCTGTGAAGATGCTAGAAGCGCGAAGATAACATACAAGAACGGCGAATCAAAAGCAATGTTGTCGATCACGAAGTTGAAGAACATTCCAATCCAGTGCGACCCAGGGCTTGTCATCACCAATGAGATCCAGGTGACAAACACTAATGGCTTCTGGTACGCAGTGATCCCGCGTTTTGTTCGTCCTACAAACTACGCTAACCGTGGTAGAGCGATTGCACTGGATCCAGGGATAAAGGCATTCATGACCGGGTTCGACCTTGACGGAAACGTTCTCCACATCGGCCGTGGAACAAGAGAGCACTTAGACAAGTATGGGAATCGTATCAACGCTGCGCAGCAGAATATGGCTTCGATCAAGAACCTCCACGGGCATCGAAGTGGAAAGCAGTGGCAGGCGTTCGCGAGAGCCAAGCGAACGTTTAACTGTGCTACAGCCAAGTTGAGCAATTGCGTAAAAGAGATGCATTATCAGACATGCGCGTACTTGACCAAGCACTACGACACTATCATTCTCCCGATCTTTAGCTCAAAAGATATGGTCAAGAAGAGCACCTCGCGCAACCACACGTTCAACAGATTGCTCCTGGGTCTGAAGCACTTTCCGTTTCGCAAACTCCTTCAAGCGAAGTGTGAGGTCATGGGCAAGTCATTGGTCGTTTGTTCAGAGATGTACTCAAGGCTGACTTGCGGACGCTGCTCACGACTCCATCTCAAGCTTGGCAACAAGGACGTGTTCGAGTGTCCGCACTGCGATCACGTGGCTAGTCGTGACGTAAACGCCGCTTTCAACATTCTACGGTTCGTATGCGCGGGATCACTGGCAGTCTATTCAGTCCATCACTGATTATGAGCCTTACTTCTGTAGCTCGAGTTACAGCGAGCCCACGACAGAGAGAACTAGAAATAGTTCGCTTCTGTTAGATCTACTGTAACTGCCATTTTGACGGTGTTGGTGAGTGTAGGCAGCTCGGTCTTGAAGTTGGTTTCGTCCTTGACAACGACGTCAGCCGAAATGGAATTGTTGCGGAATCGAACTTCCATCTGCGGCAATGGCTGTCCAAGTGCTGGTTGGACTGTCGAAGTAATTTGACTGTGTAGCGCACTTGCATCCTGAGCCATAACCACTGTTTCGTTGTCATACCCCATTGATACGGCTTTTGTAGACGAAGTCGAAGTTTCCATGAAGTGACAATTCGTTGGTGACTTGATGCTGAACGGGACAAAGTGGAAATGAGCAGTTCCGAAGGACCCGGTGTGGTATTGTAGGCGAGTACGCCATCAACATACTGATGACATGTATAGTTGTTACCACCTCCTTTTGGTACAAAATCTGCATAATCAATTCCGATGGATAGGTCGAGGCTAATGCACGACATGGTCTGCCATGTGAGGACGGATTTCTTCCAATCACACCCGTGGCAGAAATTCAGAATATCTGCATAGCAGATATTCTCGGATAATCTGCAGATATTCTCGGGAGATATTCTACTGCTGAGTTGTCATTTTGAGTAGAATGAAGCTGCGTATCCTGACATTCAACCTTTTCTTCGATGAGGTGGCTCGCTCCGTGCGCATGAAGGCCGTTGGGCGCTTGGTGGAACACTTTCGCCCTGCTGTCATCGGGTTTCAAGAAGTCACACGCGAGGCGTTGGCTATGCTGAAAGCGCAACAATGGACCAAGTTCTACGACTGCAGCGTGGACACGGCGCCTCCATTCCAAGAGACCTATTTCGTTGCTTTGTTCAGTGCTTTACCAGTCAAATCATTGGAAACGTGCCCATTTTTTAATTCAGGAATGGGTCGAGAATTAGTTTTCATGCAAGTGGAAGCCATTCCAGGGAAGACACTTTTTGTGGGAACGTCCCATTTAGAGAGCTTGCCACAGTTTGCAGCACCAAGAGTGGCCCAATTGAAGGAAAGTCTCAGTTTGCTACGGGATCGAGTGAACAATGCGGAAAATGAGGAGGGGTTGAAAGTTGGTGAGAAAAGATGTGGAGATGGAAGTAGCGGTACTAACTGTCTAGGAGCAATTTTCATGGGGGACACCAATTTAATGCGAGCAGACATGAAGTTGCTGGATCGACGTCTTGCTGCATTTGCAGATGTGGATGTGGAGTTGGCTAAAACCAGAAGGTCAAAATGTCGTTCGTGTGCAGAAAAGATCGAGAAGGAGGCAGTGCGGGTGAGCAAAATGGTGAAAAGCGAGGTGGCTGGAGGAAAAGTGATGGAAATTCGAGTGTGGTTTCATGAAAACTGCTTTTTGGCAGCGTCGTCGATGACGGATGATGAGAAGAAGTTGGTGAGACGGAAAGGGAAGGAGTTGAGAGGAGAGGAAATGGAAGAAGATGACGAAGAAGACATGGAACAGGTTGGTTGCTATATTCAAAATCGTACTTGGTGATGTTATGAACTAAGGTGTTTTGCTGTTACATTGACTGTAGGCAACGATGGGATTGCCAGGAGGATGGAAAGATCTTTGGCTGTCGATGCCTGGCAATACAGAGGAGAATGGATATACTTTCGATGGCACGCGTAACAGTCTTGTCACGAGTCGATCGTTCCGCAGTCGTCTCGATCGAATGTACTTTTACGCCGCTCCAAGCGAAAGAGAACCGATACTTGAATTCAACGAGATCGTGATCGTAGGTCAGCAGAAGATCGCTGACGGTCTATGGCCCTCTGATCACTTTGGTCTACTTAGTACGTTCACTATTCATGAAGATGATAAAAAGAGTGCGAGCAATAAAAAGAAGGCGAGGCGGACGGAGCCAGGTTCGCAGTCTGGCTCAAAGCAGTCGCCGATTGCCGTTGAGTGAATTAATTGAACGACCAACACAAAACCAGCCCAACTGAAATGCTTTATACTATTCGTAGCGTACGTTTGCATGGAACGCTTTAGTCCGCATGCGTGAATTCACATGAATGAAATTAGTGAGGGATACACTGACCGCGATGGAAATGAAAACGGAACCTATCGTTTGAAAACAGAAATGAAAACAAGAGAAACATGATGTGGTGTTGTTTATTTGAGTCTGTACGCGAGTCGAGTCTACTGATTTGAGTTTGGAGTTTTAGTAGCGATTGCAGTGCTTTTATTCTACGATATTTTCTATTTCGTCTGAAGATTCACGTAGCGATGGAATAGAATAATGCGATGCAATTCCGCAGTTCTGCCATGTGCATGGTTTAAAATATTTCTAAGTTGTCTGGATATAGTAAGTATGTTAGTGCTAGATCAATTATTTATCGGAAGAATTTTGATTACCATCATGTCAATACCCCGCGAAGAAGTGCTGCTAACAAGAAACTCGTGGAATCCATACATAACATACCACGAATGCAACTATGCATTGAGTTGCTAAACTCCTTTAGCCAAGCAAGTACAATGACTTGAAAGAATAGTGAATTCAATTACAAAACGGGTTGCATGCTCGTAGATGGGGTACCTACGATTTTCCTTCTTTTTTGTGCGATAGCGGCCGGAACTTAGTTCAGCCCGCCGATGCACACCATCTTTGACTGAAGAAACTCTTCAAGCCCCTCTGGAGAGCCTTCACGACCAATTCCCGACTCCTTGACCCCACCAAACGGAGCTTGGACAATTGAGACCACCCCAGCATTGGCTGCAACCATACCAGTCTCCAGTTCACCCGCAACGCGGAAAATTCGACCCATATCCTGCGTGTAATAGTACGCAGCCAAGCCAACATCCGTGTTATTTGCCTCTCGAACTACTTCATCTTCACTAGAAAACGAGTACAGTGACACCACCGGTCCGAAAATCTCCTCACTCCAAATGCGCATTTCCTTGTTAACATTCGCTAGCACCGTCGGTTCGTAGAAATTCTTGCCAAGGTCGTTGGTTTTCCCACCTGTGAGAACCTGAGCACCGAGTTTCACCGCATCATCTACCAACTCGGCCACATTTTCCACTGCTTTTGGCCCGATAAGTGGACCCAAATTCACTCCATGCTCCAGTGGTAGACCAATATTCAATTTCTTGACTCGATTAACCAACTTGGACGTGAACTTGTCGAAAATTGAGGCCTGAACGAAGATGCGGTTGCAAGTCACACAAGTTTGACCACTAAAGCGAAATTTGGCCGCAATAAGCCCGTTTAAAGCTTCCTCCAGATTTGCATCCTCAAACACGATGAATGGTGCGTTGCCACCAAGCTCAAGAACGACGCGCTTCACGGTTGAACATGCCTGTTCCATCAGCATTTTACCTGCCCGAGTTGATCCAGTAAAAGCAAGTAGCCGAACATCGCGGTTATTTGCCAATTCTTTCCCAACATCACTACCAGATTGGCTGCCTCGTGGAGCTGTCAACACGTTGATAACCCCGGCTGGTACGCCAGCATCTTCAGCGAGTTTGGCCAGAGCTAACATTGATAACGGAGTTTTTCCAGAAGGCTTCACCACTGCAGCACATCCAGAGGCCACACATGGTGCCAAATTCCTCGTCACCGTCGCATAGGGGAAATTCCAAGGAGAGATGATCGCACACACACCAATAGGCTCTTTCATCACCAACACCTTCTTCTTAGGATCGGACGGGCTTATCAAATACCCACTGCAACGCACGATCTCGTGAGCATAGTATTCAATAATACCAGCAGCGAAATCCACTTCTGTTCTCGCCTCAGAAAGAGGTTTGGCACTCTCACAAGCCGCAATAATTGCAAGATCATCAGTATTCTCCACAATCGCAGCGTGCCATTTCATCATCACAGCGGAGCGATCCTAACCAAACAATGATGAAGTGGCAGGTAAATGAGTAGAAGTATTTGAAAAATACTCTCGAAAACTTACAGGTGGGGTGACTTTCTTCCAGTGCTGTTGAGCCACAAGCGCTGCAGCGACAGCTTCGCGAGCTTCTTCTCTTCCCATACAAGCCACTTGAGCCAGCTCTTCGTCCGTGGCGGGGTCTGAAGCGGAGAGAGTATCCATAAGTAAATCATAAACAAAAATCATATCGTGCGATTAAAAGCTTTAGTTTACCAACAACGGCGAAGAATTCCCCTCCACGTCCGTCAATCCACTCGCCATTCACGTAACCTTTCGATCGCACGAGCTCGGGATTTCTCAGTGACTGCAACACTTGTCCAACATGGTGTGAAGGACTATGACTGCTTGATTTCATCTTCACTTGACTAGCAGATTTGAAACTGAGCTGCCACGTCAAAATCCTAGCGGCAAAGTCCACAGCAGAATCAGCGACAAGGGCTGAGACAGCATACGTAAATCTGTTTCTTGTTATTCAATCGAAGTTTTAAAAAAGTTGTACACGATAACAGAAGAGATTGGATGGGACGTGCGTTCTTGAGCATACTTTGTATACGATCCTCAATGAAAAGATGTAAGATAAGAATATTATACTTTTAACTCGAGAGTAGATTTACAAACTCATCGGGATCGAGGAATTCTCGGCTGTTATACTCAATGCATTCACAACGGTTGCAGCAAAAATTGAAAACTTCATCATACCCCTCAAGTGATGCAAGTCTTGGCGAAATTGACAATGAAGAAAAGATAATTAAGCCGTCATGCATGAGTAAAACTCAGGCTGAATATGCGACTTAAACTACCCCATTCATGAGACTGTCGACAGGACAACGAGTTGTAGTCGTGGGTAAGACAAAATAGTATTGATATCATGCTGCTAGATGTGGTAACCCATTGCCGTTGGGAATATAATATCTCACTAAGAAGTTTGCATCCACGCATGTTTGTATGTGCACTTTACTTTTCTCATCCAGTGAAGGACAGGTTTGAGGCACAACTAAGGCCACCGTATCTGGGTGACTTGTATATTATGCGTATGTTGATTTTGGCGACAAAACAACTTCTAGTTGTATGTCAGCACAGTACGGCCATTGAGAGGTTGAACGGGGCGTGCATTCTTCCCGGCGTCTGTAACCTCCAATTCAGCTAGATTTGATTTGATGCGATCGAACTGAGCCGATGAGATCCTAACGGGTGTACGAATCACCCACCAGTCAACAATTTCGATGCATGGCGGGGTCGTCAAACTTCCCGCGTAGTTGAACACGTGACCCTTATCGATGTAAGCTCCGAGTAGTTTCGAGTACGAGCCCCTACAAGAAAAAAGAAGACAAGGTCAGTGGTTGTCTTCAAGCAGATACGCACACCTCAACATACAAAGCTATCGGGACCGAAGTGTTCAAAGTGACGTCGCTCATAGCATCCACAATCACGTTCACCGTTGGTTCAGTGTCCGGTTCGTCATTGCTTTCAAGGAATAAACCCACCACGAGTGCTGCGGAGTCGTCTAGATTCTTATGCACAAAATGAATTTCACCATCGAATGTCTCCGTCGATAATGTGCTCGGATGGAGAATGCACGTGGAACTGGGCATAGTTGTACGTCTCACCATTAGCAGTAATAGTGCAATTTCCTGTACAAAAGAGTTAGCCTTAGATTTGAGCTGTCTACAACAAACGCACCTCCATTCACCGCAGCTTTGTAAGACTCCGATGTCTCCGTCATGTTGTAGTTCGGGCATGAACCAGCGAACGATATCGTAGGAGGAACATACACATTGCAAAGTTTGGATTCGGTGATATCGATGGGAGACTGTTTGGAACCACCACAATGTTCATAGACTTCAGGCCATTCCGGCGGGGTCAATGCATCTGTGGCATTGCTACGGTAGGTATACTCTGGGTCTTGAGCCAGAACACTTTGGACAGCGGCAGCCAAGAACAGCAAAGAAAGTAGCAAAAACTTCATCCTAGTTTTGAGTGCTCGACGACAAAAGCAGAAATGCAGAAGTCCTAGGACCGCAGGGCACTAGCTCAGGGAAGTCATGTACGTTTCGTATCGAAGAAGTGTAGCTCCAGCACCTATTCAAACTGCACCTAGGTTGTATTACCAAGAAACTGGTTAGGTCCACCGGCTCACATGTTGCCTACGCGTAGTCGGACAGGCGCATGAGCAACTACAGCCCTCCGATACAAAGCATCTTGGTCTCGAAATATTTATCGAGATCTTCGGTCGAGCCTTCACGGCCAATTCCAGACTCCTTGATGCCACCGAATGGAGCTCCAACATGAGTCACCAACTCGCTGTTCGCTCCGATCATGCCACACTCCAACTCACTAGCAACACGAAAAATGCGAGCGACATCCTGCGTGTAAAAGTATCCCGCAAGTCCAGTCGCTGTGGCATTCGCTTTCTGAACCACTTCAGTCTCACTTGAAAACACGATCAACGGGATCACTGGACCGAAAATCTCTTCATGCCAGATACGCATGGACTCGTTCACGTTATTCAGGACGGTTGCTTCATAAAAATTATTGCCAAGGGGACTGGGCTTCCCTCCAACGAGAACTTTGCTACCTTTGGCAATAGCATCTTCAACTAAAGCAGCCATCTTCTGAACGGCGGAAAAATCGATTAGTGGTCCGAGCTGCACACCTTGTTCGAGAGGTAACCCCATCTTGAGACTTTTAACTCGCTCTACGACCTTGGACGCAAACGTTTCGTACACCGATGAATGAACGAAAACACGGTTGCTTGCTACACAAGCTTGGCCGGTATTGGAAAACTTCGTTCGGATCAGTCCGTCTAGGGTTTTCTCCAAGTCAGCATCTTCAAAAACGATGAAAGGGGCATTGCCACCTAGTTTGAGCGACAAACGCTTTACGTTTTCAGACGAATGACGCATCAGCCATTTACCAACTTGAGTTGACCCTGCGAACGTGATTTTCTTGACATCACGGCTCGATGTTAGCACTCGACCAACTTCTTCCGATTTTTCTCGTGGAGCAGGAACGACGTTGATAACTCCAGGTGGGAACCCCACATCTTCAGCAAGTTTAGCGAACGCAAGCATGGAGAGAGGAGTCTCTCCTGCGGGTTTGATTACTGTGGTGCACCCAGCTGCGAGGGGTGGGCCCAGACTCAACCCCAAAATCGCGTAGGGGAAATTCCAAGGTGATATAATTCCACAAACACCTACGGGTTCCTTCACGACAAGAATTTTATGACCCCGATCACTTGGTGAGATTACGAACCCACTGCATCTCACAATTTCATGAGCAAAATACTCGATCACTCCAACAGCGAAGTCAAGTTCCCATTTGGCTTCTGGTAGCGGTTTTCCACACTCCATAGAGCCGATGATCGCTAGATCTTCAGTGTTAGCA
>PCFV01000941.1:0-10849 GCA_002812785.1 Phytophthora litchii
GGATGCATTATGGAAAATGGAAACAGCGAAAGTGATTTTGCTCTTTCTACATCTGTTGTATTAAATAAACAAGTTCCAAAATTATCGATGAAAAATGCATTTCTATATGACCGAAATTGGATGAATACATCGACACTATGCGGTTTACTGTTGTGTCTACTTCCCATGACTTACATGTCATATACATTGCGGATGCTATATAGAAAATACCCCGTTGCTCTGTCTTCGATGTGTCGTGTATCACGGAACAAAGCTATATTCTTCTGGGGTGATGCTGTTTCCCTTCGTGTTGACTGGAGAAGGCGAAAACTGATTCATGTCGGGGCTGTGATTCAACACCCATTACCTTCCAATGACGGTCAAGCCGACTGTTGCCCTGTGCATCTGAATCAAGAAAAATGGTAATATTAGATTAACAAAGAATTGAGGGTTGAATGGCCTAATGTGTCAGTGGTTGATGATCACGGCAGTTTTAGTTACTGATTACACGCATACAATTTAGTGCAGCAAATTCAGTATCAATAGTTTCTTTTCTATTTCATGATCGCAGGACTGGTTGTTCGTCATTCGTCTTACCTACGCACGAATAGTGCTTCCTAGTGAAGGCATTTTGTCGAATCTTGAACTATGGGGTCCACATGTATATGTGTAAGTATGGTGTTCCTCTCAAACTTTGTGTTCCGTACATAAATAATGACCGCTATCCTTCTCCCTTCTCCAAGCAGCGGCTTCCACGCCAACACCATGACAGCAATACCCATCTCATCAGCAACGTCTCGCGTATTTATCATTGCACACACTTGTACATTTGTTGTGTGCGTCACATTTCGCTGCATCCAATCACAGAGCTTTTATCCATCAAATTGAATTCTTTTCATCCAATCATAATCTCTTATTCCACTAAGTACGACGTCGTACTCTGTGGAGCCTAAGCAGCATTTCCGCTTCCTCCCCCCAGCCAACAAGTAAGATGCTGCGCAACCTGGCCTCGATCTCGCGTCGCTCTGTGGCGATGCGCTCGCCCATGACGGCGCGTGCCCTCTCTTCCTCTTCAGACTACGACGTTGTGGTGATTGGTGGTGGCCCGGGCGGCTACGTGGCGGCCATTAAGGCTGCTCAGCTCGGCCTGAAGACGGCATGTGTCGAGTCTCGCGGCAAATTGGGCGGCACGTGCCTCAACGTGGGTTGCATCCCGTCCAAGGCTCTTCTACACTCGACGCACTTGTTGCACACGGCGCAGCATGACTTCAAGAGCTACGGCATTGATGCTCCGGAGGTGAAGGCCAATTTCCCGCAGATGATGAAGGCCAAGGAGAAAGCTGTGAAGACGCTGACGGGCGGCATTGAGAGTCTTTTCAAGAAGAACAAGGTGACGTACATCAAGGGTTTCGGCAAGGTCTCGGCTCAGGATGAAGTGTCTGTCGCTCTGAATGATAACAAGGGCAACGAGACGGTCAAGGCCAAGAACATCATCATTGCTACGGGATCGGAGGTCACTCCGCTGCCGCCTGTCCCTGTGGACAATGCGGCGGGTAAGATCATTGACTCCACGGGTGCTCTGTCGCTCGAGCGTGTCCCCGAGCACCTCGTGGTCGTTGGTGCTGGTGTCATTGGTCTGGAGCTTGGGTCGGTGTACAAGCGTCTTGGATCCAAGGTCACGGTTGTGGAGTTCCAGGATGCTGCTTGCCCTGGCATGGACAAGGAGGCTGTGAAGGAGTTCACGAAGCTGCTCAAGAAGCAGGGTCTGGAATTTCAGTTCGGCACGAAGGTGACTGCTTCGGAGGTCAATGGCGATGTTGTCAAGCTCACCACGGAGCCTTCCAAGGGTGGCGATGCCGCCACTATTGAGTGCGACACTGTGCTTGTTGCTACTGGCCGTCGTGCCTTCACGGCTGGCCTGGGGCTGGAGCAGATGGGCATTCAGACCGACAAGCTTGGCCGCATTGAGGTGGACGATGCTTTCCGCACGCAGGTTCCCGGCATCTTCGCTATCGGTGATGTGATCAAGGGCGCCATGCTGGCCCACAAGGCTGAGGAGGAGGGCATTGCTTGCGTGGAGAACATTGCTGGCAAGCACGGCCACGTGAACTACGGCGCCATCCCCGGTGTTATCTACACGTTCCCCGAGTTCGCTTCGGTGGGCAAGACCGAGGAGGAGCTGAAGGCTGAAGGCATTGAGTACAACGTCGGCAAGTTCCCCATGATGGCCAACTCCCGCGCCCGCACGGTGGCTGAGTCGGACGGTCTGGTGAAGGTTCTGGCTGACAAGAAGACTGACAAGCTGCTCGGTGTGCACATCATTGCCAGCAACGCCGGTGAGATGATCGCCGAGGGTGTGATCGGCATTGAGTACGGTGCTGCTAGCGAGGACCTGGCGCGCACGTGCCACGCCCACCCGACGCTGAGCGAGGCGTTCAAGGAGGCCTGCCTGGGCGCTTTCGACAAGCCCATCAACTTCTAAGCAGACTCTTCAAATGCGAGTTGCAACGGAGCGGGCATTAGCATAGTGCAGATCAAGAAACCAGCGCTAGTACATGCGTAGAATGCATGTAACCGAGTGCTTATCACGTATGCAATGGTTATATACGTGGCTCTTACCATCTCATCACTATCCTTTTAACAAGTCTACTGCAAGATGGTCAGTACTTCAGTACTACACAACATCTTCACATTCACGTGGTCCACATTTTTTCATTTTCCACCAATCACAGACACTAAATTCCACTGTAACAGACAATCCACGATGCCGGCAGACGTTGAGCACCAGGACGACCTGCATATGACAGAGGACACGGAGCTTACAGCCAAGTACAGTACTTCATCACGTGCTAATGGTCGTTGCTGTGTGCGCTACGGCCGCACACACGTGTTGTGTTCGCTGTCCAAGAGCTACGGCTACTTCCCTACCACCTGCCACGTTGGGCCACACTGGGGCTGCATGTTGGTGACGTACTGCCTGGCTATCGGTCCAGCCTTTTTCTTCTTCGCAGATGACATGCTGCTAGGGATGAAAATAGCGCTACTGGTGTCCATCTGCCTCACTACAGCGTCGTTCACGATGGTGGCGTGCAGTGATCCCGGTGTGGTGTTCCAAGACCTCGAAGTGTCGAACCAACTACAAGGCGACATTGAAACAGGCATTATCTGTGGTACGGTCTTGATAAGAAGCTAGAGAAGTTAGAGAAGTTATAGTTCTAATTGGTGGTGACGTTGTAGCACAATGCGAGGTCCGTCGGCCGTTGAATGCGTCCCATTGCTCAGATTGCGGTGTCTGTGTCAGCGAGGTGCGTTATAGTTGAAAAGAGTTGTGAATTCGCTGCTAACGGAAGTTTGGTTGCAGTTGGACCACCATTGTCCATGGACAGGCAAGTGTGTTGGCGAGCGCACTATCAAGTGGTTCTACGTGTTTCTGACCTTCATCTCCCTGCATTGTATCCTCATCGCCGCTGTCTGCTTCACCACATTCGTTGCTCGATAGAGTGTGGCTTATGACAGCAACGCTCGATTAATTCAAGTTATGACTACAACTCAGATGATTATATCATCTTTGTAATTGATGCGAAGTGGTCTCAGCTTTGAGTTGAAATGGACAGCCGCGACTCGGTTGAGTCATTGCTTGGCCATTACACCCCCTCTGTTGTCGAGTTTGGACTTCAAATGTCGTGGAAGCTGTGTAGCTTCAAGATCACACTGAATTAGCTATCAGATTTCATTCCAATGCACGACATACTACTCCAATATGCAGATTGTAAAGCTGAAGCAAGACATGAGCTCACTGTTGACCAACTCTACGTGTATTTGTTGCTCGCACCGGCGAAACAAAAAGTTAAAAAAGTAAGAAGGGGACTAAGCATCTACAGCTCGTCCTTCTCAGTCTTCTCCTCCTTGACCTCCTCCTTGGTCTCCTCCGCATCTTCGGCGGCATCTTCCTTGGCCTCCTCATCGGCCTCATCCTCGTCAGCCTCATCGGCATCCTCCTTCTCAGCCTCCTTGGCCTTAGCTTCGGCCTCCTTCTTAGCCTTCTCCTCATCCTGGATCTGCTTCTTCTTAGCAGCCATAGCCTCGGTCTTGGCAAGCACAGCCTCCTCGTGGGCGTTGAACTCCTCCTCGCTGTCAGTGACCAGAATGTCATCGAACAGAGTGCCACTCTTAACCTGCCACAGCTCGAAACCAACAGCGCCGACGTTCTTGGCGACGTTATACATGGCGTCGTCCTCGAAGTAGTCCGGGTTGTCAATAAGCGGGTGCTCCCACTCGCCCTTGTAGTCAGGGTTGTCGATCATCTTGGGCTTCCAGTCTCCCTTGTACTCGGGGTTCTCAATCATAGCAGGTTCCCACTCTCCATCGTCCTCGTCATCCCAGTCCTCAGGTTTCTCAGCTTCCGGGTCAGGGATCGTCTTAGGAATGTCATCGTATCCCTCAGGCTTCTTGTCCTCCGGGTCCGGAATCTGCTTCGTGTCGACCCAGTCCTTGGGCTTGGACTGGTTCGGGTCCTTAATCTGCTTCTCAGGCTGGAACGGCCAGCTCTTAGCAAGCTCACCTTCCTTAATGCTCTTGCCATCGATCTTAACCTCGTACGTATTGTCCTTCTTGATCACGAACGAGTACAAGTGCGCATCAGTGTCCGATTCCGCACGGATCGTGTCCTTGTGGTCCATGTTCACAGCGTCCTCACCAGGGCGGGCGTAGTTAAGGATCGCGTGCGTCTTCTTGGTGCTGCCACAGATATCAGGGCCGAACATGACGTTGTACGGCGACTCACCACCGAAGTTCTCCTGGTCCACGTCCGCAGGCAGCAGCTTAATGTAAGCACCACCGCAGTCCAGCTTCTGCTCGTGCTGCACGAGGTACGAAAGGTACAAGTCCTTGCCCTTGTTGTCCACCGGCTTGTCGAACTTGGCCGTGAGCGCGTAGAAGCGCGCGTCCTCGCTCGTCTTGATGGCCTTGTCACTTTCCTCCGTGTAGTGCTTGCCAGCCACCTGCTCGAACTTGCCCACCTCGGCCGCAGGCTTCCACGTCGAGGCCACCCAGCGGCTCTCCCAGTCCGCGTCGTCGAAGGTCTCGCGGAAGATCGTCTCGGCCTGGGCCACAGTCGCAGCCACAGCGGCCAGCGCTACCACTAACTTGGTTAGCATCTTGAACTTCAGGAGTGTTGGTCGGGAGGCTCTTGCTTGAAAGCGAGCAAATTCTCGAATGAAGTGCCACTTGAAGGGATACGAGGTCGGATCGCCACGTGTACGTCGAAGCATACTAAGTACGAGAGACACGTGGACGATGAACAGTGGCAAGAAGGAATAGCAACAGATGGTGTGTATGCAATAGATAAGGTTTATAAATACTTGGAGGTATTTTGAAGGTTTTGAGAAAATTTGGATATGATGTTGTGGAGATTTATTTGATGCTGCGAGCAACGAGTTGACGACAGACACTGTACTTGCTGATCAATAGAGCCACGTGGCTGGTTACACAACTTGTACACAACTTCAACTACCTGACATACACTCTCAACCTCGGCCCTTAACAAGCTGGATTTGTCGGTCCACCCCCGTGTTTACATGTAAGGTCGTCTCTATAGTCGTAGCAAGGAAGGTGGTGCTGGAGAAGGTCTCAAGAATATAACGTTGCAGGCGAGCAACACAGATTCAGCTAAGCACGACTTGCCATCGACCCCTAAGATGAAGTCAAGAGTTTTGAGCTTCTAGAAGTATGGGCGCAATTTCTGGTTATATTCCTGCCAAAGTGTTGTCCGGCAGAGTTGAACCAACTTCAGGTATCGTCCAGTGATACGTGAGGCATACGGAGACCGACAAAGTATGAATTCGTAGCTCGTGTCGGGTAGCAACAACCGTGCGACCATTTCACGCGGCATCGAGAAATTACAATGCGGATCCAAGCACGTGTACCTATATGCGGTCAATGAATTTCGGCCTGTTCACATTTCTATTCAATACTTGAATGATGCAGGCGTAGAGATCCCCGAGAAGCGGCAAACTTGCACTTGAGGTCAAAGAGATGAATGTACCAAGTTGCACGGCGCTTTCTTACCGTAGTGAATTAAAGCATATTCGTTTTTGATCACTTGGCGCTCAAAGTCCACATGCCTAGTACCTATGATTTATCTTTTACCACATGTAGTCTACAACTTTATACAATGTGGAAAGAGCAACAATTCTTGGCTGTTTCCATTTTCCATAATGCATCCGTCCGTAAACCCACTAAGACGCCTCACTCAAGTGCATCGAATATGGACGCTGTGGAGTGATGATACCCATGAACTTCCGCACCTCGTGGCAACCACTTCAGTCATATCCCCCCATTTCATTTTCCAATCTCCTCGCTCACAACAACATCAACCACCCACCTCTCGATTCGATCCATTGACCCATGACGTCGAGAAACCCTGCCACAGCCGCGGCCCTCGCCGGTATCCTTGCCGTGACTCTCGTATCTGCCGACGTCCATATATCGGTGCAGTACGATGCAACGTACTCGCTGACGGAGTCTCATGGTCTCCCCTGTTCGGGTAATGGCGTGGAGCCGATCGGGATTTCCTGTCCCAAGGCTGGTGATATCGCCACCGCCAACTGCCAGCCGTATCTGATGTCCTACAACGGTACGGCGTGCGTCGCTCCGATGGATGCTCAGTGCATCCACTTGCGTGACGATACATGGGGCTGTGCGTTCGTGAAGACGGGATACACACCAGGACCTGACTCCGGAGGTGCTGGGGAGACCGTCTACGACGAAAGTGTGCATGAAGAAGCGGGCTACGATGCAACTACACAGAAAGGAGCTTCTGCGACTACCAACTATGATACAACGCGCAGTACGCCTCTCGGTGTGAAGTGTGAAGCTCTGTCGGAAACAGCACCAATCGGTGTTTACAGCTCGGCTACGATGGGAAATACCGAGAGTGATGTGGCGACTGGCGGCTACGACACCACCACCACCGGAACGACGTTAATTACTGAGACGGTGAAGGGCGGCGAACACCACAACACTGGCACTACTGAGACAGCGGGTGGTGGCGGTGAAACGACAATGACCGTGCACTACGCCACAGGCGACGATGCTCAGCCAGCCGACGAGACGACTCCAGCACCAAAAGGTGATAAGAACGAAAACGATGGATATCCTTCGGAGGGAAGTAGTCAGGCTGGAACCGACGCTCCATACACGGATACGAAGGTCTTAACAGAGGAACCTACACCTATCGCGTACAACCCCACCGTATACCCGACTGACGTCTCCACTGATTACCCTACAGAGGCTCCCACGGACTACACGACGACCGCACCGACAGTCTACCCGACCGCAGAACCGACGGACTACCCGACGGACTACCCGACGGACTACCCGACAGAGACTCCCACAGACTATCCGACCGAAGAAACTACATATCTCCCTACGGAATATCCATCATACACACCAACAACCTACCCGACGGAGGCTCCCACTAAATACCTGTCATACACACCAACCGCCTACCCAACCGAAGAACCGACGGACTATCCGACGGAGGCTCCCATCGAGTACAAGACAGCCACACCAACAACCTACCTGACGGAGGCTCCTACTGAATACCCGTCATACACACTAACAACCTACCCGACTGAAGAACCGACGGATTACCCGACGGAGGAACCCTCATACGTCCCCACCGAATACCCATCTTACACACCAACAGCTTACATGACTGAAAAGCCCTCTTACGTTCCCACCGAAGACCCATCATCAACCTACCCGACTGATGAACCGACAGACTACCCTACCGAAGAATCGACGGACTACCCGACGGAAGAACCCTCTTACGTCCACACAACCTACTCGACAGATGCTCCCACAGAATACCCGACGAAAGAGACTACGTATGTGCTGACCGAGGAAACCACGTACGTTCCCACGGACTACCCAACAGAACTTCCCACAGACTATCCGACGGAAGACATCACGGACTACCCGACTGATGTCTCGAAAATCTACCCGACTGATGCCTCGGAGGTCTACCCGACAGAGGAAACAACATACATGTATGTCCCCACGACCTACCTGAGGTATGAGACCACAGAAGCACCGATAGAGGATACGAAAGAGCCTTGCGATACGGAAGCACCCACAGAAGAGGAGACTGCGGCTTACCCGACTACTACATAACTCCCTGTTGAGGAAGTGGAGGAAGTGGAGGAAGTCGAGGAAGTGGAGGAAGATACCACGTAGCCTCCTGTTGATACTACTGAACCATATCACGGGTTCTGAAGCAGAGCGCACAATACATTTTTCGATGTGAGCATTCGGTAGCCATTTGTCGCTGGTGACAACTCGGTAGAATGCATTCCTTTTTACGTTTTTAGCGCTCGCAAACTGTCGTGTACAACTTCTTAGTAGCCTTTATCACTGGATAACGAGGAGAATTGTTAAGTCGTCAACGTGTCACTGATTGCGGCACGATCATCTAATGTTTTGCTGAATCTTATCCTCTTTGTTGTTATGATCATCGCGCTTGTTGAGGTCTGCTTCAATTGATGTGGTTCTCGGGACGTCTACTACGTATTCGCTATGCAGTTGTTGCATATTTTGGGAAATACAATAATTTGGAAAAATGAAACAGCGACAGGCATCATTAGGTACAAAGCTAATTCAAAAATGGTTGATGAGAACAACGGCAACAAGACGTTGACATTGAGTCCGTTGCAATGTGGCGATTATGTTTCGTTCTGTGAATATTTCTTCTTTATCACTGAAATATCATTTGGTTAATATATTTTATAATAAAAGAACCTCTCACTTATCGACGTGGCCTAGATCTTCTGCAATTGCCGACACAGCGGATTTCTATAGAGCAACAGTAACAGGATTTCATTTTCCGCGGTAGAGTGACAGTGAAGTAGCAGTGACATCTCGGAAGCTTGGTCGTCCTAATATAACCCAATCCAGGTTTCCTATATTAGGCTAATATTGGGCACTGTACCTATCTCAGGTCTTTACCCTAAACAAGGATAACCTGCCTAAATTAAGCATATTCACAATTTAGGCAAACGGGCGTACCCTCGGTCGAGTGGTCGGATGCTCCAACCGAGATTGTTTTATACTTGATATTTGTAAATAGGAATAGAGCAAAACAAAGGATGACATACAGAGGCTGTCTGAGCCTCAAAATAATAATAATGAAAACGCAGTCTTCCCCTCAGCCAACTAGAGTCAAGTCCGACTAGGTAAATGCAGTTAGTGTCAGGACACGTTCGGTTGTGTGGATGCCTGTAGGTAGACTCAAGGTACATTGAACCGAGGGTTTATCCTAGGTCAGGCCAAGAGTTGGTGAGACCGAGAGATCGGAGGCGACTGTGAAGTGTCGCTACGTGTATATGTGGGATACCTGAGGGTCCCCGTGTGTACTTTGCTCCCCGCCGAGGCTATACCTCGGCACCCCTGTATAAGGCCTAACACACCGGTACCCTTTCCCCTGAGGGACTGCAGCGTTACGCGCGAAAGCGCAATATAATACCCTAGTCTAAGCTCGGGGCTAGTGGTGCGGGTAAGGGTTGACCGAAAATAACCTCGGTGTACAGAAGCGCTTATAACCAACCCGGTGTAAGGGACCGTTCCTTGGCTTCAGGTTTGATCCAACAATCATTAACCTTAACGGGAATGCGTGTTGTTGGTGGGAACTCACCCGACAAGTGAGAATTTTATCGTGACCTACACAACAACTAACTAAGTGCTAACTTTTAATATAACGTAGAATACCGAATAGTACGCGGTCTGCTATTGCTATTGTACGCCCTCTCCGTCCAGGAAGGGGTTATATTTGATGCGCGTTTAATTCGTAGGGCGTTATATTTGATTGTGTCATTTTGAGTACAATAAGATCGATGAACAATGGATATTCCGTCAACACCACAAAGTGGATATTTAACGTCATAAGAAGTGGTTAGAGTGCTATTTATCGATTCAGACCTCATCAAGTGCGTCAAGAAGCTCGTTGGATCAGTTATTCTCGCTGTCACAGTCACTGTTGCGTGTCGCCCAGACTTCTCGAAACTTTACGCCGTAGACGTTATGTTTACTGATGAACCGATCATTTGCGTCATCGAGGACCCACACTTTCCAAGACTTGTTGCACCACACTGTCAGGAACTTGACGCCAAGCCGTCGACGCCTACGAAGCAACTATTTCCATTAAAGGAGGACAGGGGTTTCCAGCTCGAGTATATCTCGCATGATCTGAGCGCTTCCACAGGTCGATGAGCACCGCCATGTAATCCTTGAACGCCTTGAAAATGTCCACATCACAAGCCTGAAGATGGGACGTCAGTCCACCACCAGGAATGACAGCCTTGACTTCACAGTATTTCTATGCCAATATATGCTCGCATTAAGGCCCAAACCACCCACGGCCCGGTTGTTTGAGCTACTTGAGGGGAATACCACTCCTTCTACTGCTTCAGTAACGCTCGGTCGACACAAGCCTGCGGCTAGAACGAGACATAGCAGCATCCAATCCGGTCCATAGCCCCATGAGTAGCTGGACGCTAATACAGTGAAGAGTATCGTCACTGGCTACGAGAAGAGCGGCAGCTATCGCTTCTGGGTGCCCTGTGGTACTAGAGGCGGCTGGAGCGTCGTCGTGTCGCTAAATGTAGTGTTCTTTGAGTCAAGTGTCACAAAGAATAATATAGTGATCCTGGCCGGCGAAATACCAGCAACAGAAGCTACCAGTACTATAGTTCTGATAAGGCTCGAGGCAGGCGAAGACACAGAGATGGAAGTAGCTGAAGACAGCAAGCTTTCGGATCGGGTGCAAGGTTGAAGGTCGTCGATCCTCGTGTGGCGAAGTGGTTCTGCGAAATCG
>PCFV01000942.1:0-10828 GCA_002812785.1 Phytophthora litchii
GGATCTGCCGATTGTGAATGAAGTGTAGTTGTCCACAAGATCAATGAATGACAGTACCAACGAATTCAATTGATAGTTTTCTGTTGTGTTTACATTACCAAGTTATAGACATTGCTCTCCTTACACTAGAGAGAACTCTGCTCCCATTTACTGGCTGTCATAGCTGTCGTAGCTTTCGTCATCCGAAAGCGAACCGAGCTTGCTGTTGTATGGGTTCGGGTATGGGCACAGCAGCTTCGGGTCGTCGTAGTCCTGCTCAGCCGACATGTCCGACTGGTCGTTGCTGCAGATGCCGTACGTGTAGTTAAGACGGACGCAGACGCCGTTGGCGCACGGATACACGGACGGATCCACGCAGTTGTTAAAGGCGCACTGCTGGCCGATGGGCGTCACGTAGAACTTGTGGCCCACGTGGACCTTGAGATGAACCTCCTGCTCTGCGAATACGAGCGCAACGGCAGCAGTGGCGATGGCAGTGGCAGCGAGGGTCGACAGGATCTGCATCTTGGGAGACTTGTGCTCGGTCGGTGGCGGATTCGGAACTGAGCGAGTTAAAGGGCGATCCTAGCTACTTCTGATTTATCTTGGTGGCGTTTGATTGGCTAAAACTTAACCCAGCCTTCGATCACTGAAATGTATCCATGTCTTTTGATGTTGAACGTGTAACGTAGTAAAGTTTCAAGGTTTAGCAATTTCACACATGCACCTCATCGTCGTCAAGGGCGTACTCTTCCATGCCTTCACCTTGGTCCAGTTGTTGGTATCGTCGTTTTGCCTCTTGATGGGCTAGACACGAAGCGAACGGCCGACGAATGCAACTCAGCGTGTATCCAGCTAAAGAACCAACTTGTGTGTACAGCTGCGTCACGCGGTTGCCTGTCTGAAGCTGCCATGCAGTGATTTCATCCTTGAGACTCTGGGCGCGGTCGTTCTCACCTGCAGCTCGTGCAACCGGATCAGGGACTGTGATCCCGCTGCTGAGCGATTCCGGTCCTTTACTTTTATTCGACGGCAGATCAATAGTAGACGGACGGAGCAGGTGGGAGCCGAAAAGCTTCGACGCACGGCCACTAAACACCACACGAGACGGTGACCGTGAGCCATCCTTCTCAGCCTTGAAAGGGTTGTCAATCCTGGCTAACTCACGGTGGACGGGCTTGAGCACGCTCTCGTGTGAATTCCGATTCGGATCGCACATCGGTAGGTAGACTACATTTAGATTCTGCTCTTTGTCGGACTGCGGCCACTGGTGCTTCACACGCATGTCTGGATCCAAATCGCTTGCGAGTACTTGCAGCCACATCCGTCCTTCCTTTGCATTGAAAACAGTGCCAATCGCCGAGAGCATAGCGCCATTCTTGACGTAGAACAGCTCTTGGGCAGTGGTAGCTGCTTCTGCATGTGCAACAATTGTGTTTTCCGGTGCAACTTCCTCCTGGTTGCTGTTATTCGACTGCGGTTGTGCGTCATCTGGTGCAAGGAACACCTGGTAGTACTGCTTTGGGTTCATCTTCCCCGGTGCAGGAATTTCCTGGACCATGCACGTGTTGGTCTTGGCGTTTGCTTGAATAGCATAGCCGTACCGGACGGATGTGCCAAGGTCTTCAAACTCCTCTTCTTCTTCCTTGGATTCTTCTGCATTATTGTCTGGACTGGTATCCCCTGCGTTGTTGTCTTCATCGTCATCTTCTTGAGCATCTTTTCTAAGTTTGCCCGACTTTTGTGAAGGCAACTTTACCCGAATCCACATGTGTCCACTGTCATTTAAAACCCGCTGAGTGGAGGAAAACACAGACCCCGGTTCAAGATGACCAACGATCTCAGCCTGCAAATCAGCTGTCCGGCGCAAGGGAAGCGGTCGACGACTGTACACGGTGCGATAATACCGTTCAGCATTGTCATTAACAGGCACATCTTGAATGCGATTGCTTCCCCACGGCACCATGACTCGTTGGGCAGTATTAGCATTACGCTCAATGACCCATGCATCCGGTCCTGCAGTCTCGTGCACTCCATCCTCTTCCTGATTCTCACCTTCTTCTACCGCAGGGTTTTCTTCACTCTTCTTCTCACCGCCTTGTAATTCTTGTTGTATCTTCAACGACTGAATACGCACCCACACTCGATCTTTCAGCAATTTGCGTTCAATAGCACGTACAACTCGATAGCTCTCGACATTGTATAATCTCGGCGCTTGCAAACTCGGAATCGCACGGACAGGTAGTTCACCCGCCCACTTTCCTCCTCGTCCTGCCACATTCTGCAAATACACTGGTCCATTCCTGAAAAAACCAAGTTCTCTCGGATCCTCCACCTCAATGAGTGTCTTATGGAACGACGCGTTGATCCAACCTCCCAAACCAGCAAACGCCGACGTCACCTTTACAGCCAATTGTGTAAAGTCCTGATTAAATCTGCATTCAGTAGCTTGAAACACACTCACAGGCGGTAAAAACCGCTGCATATGACGCTGCGTCGAATTGAAACCAGAAGACGAAGACACTGAAGCTGAGTGCAGATTAAACACAGGCTCTCGATACAGCACCAACCGGTCGCGTGCACACATGTACGTCGGAAATTCTACACCATATCAATACACCATCATAAAATCAAGTCAATAATAACAAAAACCTCTGCATCTACTGCGTCGAATTGCACCTGGAAGTCTGCGCATGTATCGGAATTGTGCTGGCTGCGTTGCCACCACTGAAGATTGTTGACGTGGTGGCAAGTCACAGCCATCGATGGGTGTAGAGCCTGTAGGAAACTCGAAGTGCACACGGATGTAGCCATTATTCTTGGCGTTGGAGAAGTAACCGCGACGGATCTTGAGCCACACTTGGTCTTCATAGTAAAGCATGGAAGAACAGGCGAAATACGAGCCCACGCGCAGCTCTCCGCACCGATCGATCTGCTTCTCACGTGGTGAAGAGTACACAAACATACGCTCGCGATTCAATAGAGCGGAGGACGAGGCGGCGCCGCCATCCGGGCCAATATACTGGAAGAATTCCTCCATCTTGACCGATTGACGCACTTTTCGGTAGTGAGAGTGGAAGAGGCGAATACTCAGATCTGATTCGTTGAAAATATATCTACTAATCATAGGACGTTCATGAAAGCCAATCGCTGAGGAGTATTTCTACACGTCATTTTAACCAATCAGTTGTGTATTGCATTTTACCTGGACCGGGCCAGGAGCTAGTGTACATGGTGCGCTTTGATGCGATGTTGTCTTTATCGAAGGCAAGACAGGTTGTTTGTACAAATATCATGCATCATGCATTGTCAAGTCTTTGATGCAAGTTTGTTCGGGTAGAAGCAGAAGCTTACTGGCCCTCACAGAAGGTCTTGGCGTTCTGGAAGATCTGCATCCACGGGCTCACAGGGTGCGCCTCGAACTCAGCCGGCATGTACGGCCACTGGTACTTGAGGAAGCAGCGCTCCGGGTGCGGCATGAGGCACATGTGGCGGCCGTCGCTGGACACGAGACCGGCAATGCCCTGCGGCGAGCCGTTGGGGTTGAACGGGTACTCCTCCGTCGGCACGTTGGAGTCGTCCACGTAGCGGATAGCGGCAGCCCCGCTCGAGATGTACTTCTCCTGGATCTTCGGGTGGGTGAAATGCGCACGGCCTTCGCCGTGTGAGACCCACACACCGATGGATGAACCGGCCATGCCGCGCAACATCACCGAGTTCGACTCTTGGATCTGCACCGAAACGAAGCGAGACTCGTGACGGCCCGACTCATTGTGTACGAAGCGCGGCTGCGCCGACGTCTTCGTCTCCTCCTCCAAAGCCTTGGCCTCCGGGTGGTCCAGCCATCCAAGCAGGGTCATGAACTGACAACCGTTGCAAGCACCGAAACTGAAGGTATCCTCGCGAGCCTTGAACGCCGCGAACTGCTTCAGTACGTCGCCGTGGAATTTCACCACGCCCGACCAGCCCTTGGCAGATCCCAGCACATCAGCGAACGTGAAGCCTCCCACGAACGCAACACCGCGGAAGCGCTCGTCCAGCACCACGCGCTTGTTAACAAGGTCCGACATCGTGATATCCCACACCTCGAAGCCGGCGTGGTGGAACGCGGCAAGCATCTCACGCTCACCGTTACTACCCTCCTCACGTAGGACGGCAACACGGTGCTGGGCACGCGTGCTCAGCTGACGTTCAGGCGTCGGCTTGGGCTCGTACGTCACCTTCCAGCCAGGAGCAGTACGCGTGCGCAGCGAGCGCTGTTCCTGAGCAACGCACTCGGGGTTGCACTGGCGCTTCTCAAGCTCGAAGCTTGTGGCCTCCCACACGTCACGAAGGTCAACCATCTGGTCCTCCAGGACGCTCTCGCCGTTGACGCTCACCTTAATGGCGCCATCAGTCGTCACCTTACCCAGCTTCACAAGAGGTACATTCACCTTGCTGAAGATAGCTTCCACCTCAGTAGCGTGCTGGTCCGCAGCAACCTGGAAGACGAAACCAAGCTCCTCTGCGAATAGCACCTCAATAACGTCCTTGGTCGTGGCCTTGTCACCAGCGAATGGAATGTCCACGTCAAGACCGCAGTTTCCAGCGAACGCCATTTCAAGAAGCGTAACAATAAGACCACCATCGCTACGATCGTGACCAGCGAGCAGGTGGCCGTTCTTGATGCCGGTCTGAATGGCATTAAAGGCGTTCTTGAACAGCTCAGCGTCCTCAACATCTGGAGACACGTTGCCGACCTGGCCGTACACCTGAGCAAGAGCCGAACCGCCAAGGCGGTTAGCGCCCTTGCCAGCGTCAACGTAGTACAGGAAGCTATCGCCGGCGTGAGTCTTGAGGTCGGGCGTCACCTTGAGTCCAACATCCTCCGTCGGAGCGTACATGGTAATAACCAGCGTGCCGGGCGTCTTCACGTCCTTCTTGTTGACCTTGGCAGCCATGGACAGCGAGTCCTTACCACCATCAACAGCAACACCAATCTGCTTCATGAAAGTGGTCATAGCCTCACAGCACTCGTACATGCGCGCAGCCTCGTTGGGCAGCTTGGCAGCCCACATCCAGTTGGCAGAGCACTTGCAGTCATCGAGACCGCGTCCACCAAGAGCCGCCCACACCATGTTCGTCAGAGACTCGCCCACGCTCAATCGAGCCATGGCACCAGGGTTCACAAGACCCTTAACGGGCTGTTCACCGCAAGCGCTTACCACACCCGTGAACTTGCCATCTTTGTTAGGCACGTGTGACTGCGCAACAACAGCACAGTCAGCAAGCGTCAGCTGAAGCGGGCCGACAGTCTGTTGCTGGGCAATCAGACCGCTCACAGAGCGATCCACCTTGCTCGTCAGGAAACGCTTCGAGCCGACAGAAAGAAGGCGCAGCACACGGTCCAGCGCGTCACGCAGGGTAATGTCCGCAGGAAGCGACAGCTCTGAGACGGGCTCCGTGGCCTTCGTGTCCGTGAAAGTCTTCTGGGGCATCTTGCCCAAAACCAGGTCAAGGTCTAGGTCGAACGGCGTCGAGTCGTCCTGCGAGTCGTGTAGCACAACGTGACCATCGCCAGTCACTTGGCCAAGCAGAGCGTACGGGCAGTTCTCGCGCTTACAGATCTTGTCGAATAGCTCCACGTGCTCCGGACGCAGAAGCAGCGCGTCGTTCTCCTGGTACTCAGCACCCCAGATCTCAAGAACGGACAGGGTGTCGTCACCCACCAGAATGTCGCGCACCTCGTAGCGAGCACCACCGCGGTTAGCATCACCCGGCTTCGAGTTCGACATCTCAACGATTTCCTTCAGCACATTACCGTTGCCACCGGCACCCTGGTCGTGGATCGAAACGATAGGGTTCTTCTCACCCAAGTCGCAGCAAGCACGGATCACCTTGTTCAGCTTGCACTCCATCTCGGCATCACCACGCTGCACGGCATTGAAGTCCAGGTCGGCAGTCTTAGTGTCCTGGATACGGCTGGAGGCAGCACCGCCACCCATACCGATGCGGTAGCACGGGCCACCAATCTTCACGACCCACATCTGAATCTCCGGCTCGCCCTTGGTGCAGTGACGGCCATCCAGCTGGCCAAGACCTGCCGAGAACATGATCGGCTTAATGTATTCGCGACGCTCGCCGTTAGGCAGCACCATACCAAACGAACGGGCGAATCCCGTCACAACGGGCTCACCAAACTTGTTACCGTAGTCCGAGGCACCGTTGGAAGCCTGGATAAGGATGTCACGCGGGTGCGCAAGGTTGGACGGGTACTCCAGCTTGTCATCCTCCCACGGGAGCTTGTAGCCTTCAAGGTTGAGGTTACCCACAGAGTAGGCGCTGACACCAGCAACAACATTGGCGCCACGACCGGTAGCCTGCACATCACGGATACGGCCACCAGTACCAGTCTCGGCACCAGGGAACGGTGCCACACCAGACGGGAAGTTGTGGGTCTCAGCAGTTAGCAGCAAGTGGCTGTCAAGGGTGCGTTCCTGCACCGCTGAGGGCTCACCGGGGTTCACAGGTCCAAGGGTGACAATGTTGGCGCCCTTAATAACAGACGAGTTGTCGTGGAAGGCAATGACACTGTTCTTCTTGGCGTTCTCCGTGAGCGTATCCTTGACCATCTGGAAAAGCGTCTGAGGCATCTCTTTGCCGTCAACAACAATCTTGCCACCAAAGAACCAATGACGCGAGTGTTCCGAGTTACTCTGACCCATGTCAAAGCACTCGACATCAGTCGGGTTACGCTGCAACTTCTCCTTGAACAGGTTCAAGTAGTACTGCAAGTCCCAGTCGTCGAATCCGAGACCAATTTCCTCATTAATCTCCTTCAGTGCATCAATGCCGCGTTCCATAATGGGAATCTTGCGAACAGGCTGCACAGTCTTGCCGTGCCAGAAGCTAGCAAGAGGCTTCTCGTACACTTGTTGTGTCATGCGATCGCACTCGTGACGAAGCAGCGCTTCCTTGAGCGTCTCAAGTGCTTCAGGCTTCGTGGCTGTGTAGCGCACAAGGTAGCGCGTGGCGCGCTCAATGCGCTTAATAGCCGAGATACCACAGGCCTGGCAGATAGCCACAGCGTTACTGGACCAGGCTGTGGAGAAGTTCATGCGTGGTCCGACCTCGACGAGCCATTCGTTAGTCTTTTCCGCGGCCAGGAAGGACTCGTCCGGACGCGTCTGCTGCGGCTCGAACGTCTCACTGAGCAGCCAGTGGAGCGTTTCCTGGTCGGCAGCCGACAGCGCACCGGCGTCATCCTTGGTCTCCACGTAGAAGCAGTACTCGGTCACGAGCTCATCCACCTGAAGGCCGGCGTCAGCCACTTGCGCGCGCAGATAAGCCAGCAGCGTGCGGTTGGCGTGCGCCGTGAAGGCCGGCGTGCGGTAGAAGCGCAGCAGCGAGCTGGTGGACGAGATGGACGCCGTCTTCTGCTTCTTCTCGGGCGACGAGGCCATGGTCAGAGGACGTTGAAGTAGCTCGGAGGAGCGGACGGATGGGGCGGACACTGCAAATTGCGTAGTGTGTCTCCATCTTGCAGCGGGGACCAGTCGATACACTTTTAGTCTTTTTTGGGATATGGCTACATTTCTAGCCCAATGAGAAGTGGGGATGACAGGTTTCTAACCAATCACAATAGACCAAGGAGCAATGCGTGGACAGCAGCAGCCGGATTGACGATTTGCAAGCCCAAGCAGCAGCAAGGATGTATCCCTCATAGTATTGATTTACTATGGCACTATTGCCAAAGATGGCCTTCAAATTGACTTCCTAAACTCTTTTACAGAAGATGCAACGTTCTAATGTGCAACTACTTACCACCGGCACGAGTAACTAGTGGCTTATCAATTGGCCACTTTCTACCAATCCAAGTTTTCCAATATTCATCTAATCCTGATCACGCTTCTTTGCTCTATTTCAACCAATCCGATCTGTTAATTTTCTCCAGGTATGTGTATGGATCAATGACAAGTGTGAAGTTTGTATAAATGTATATAAAAACCTTTATGTCGGCGTGACAACTGTGATAATGTTATCTTAACCTTCACGTGCCGACAAGAAATCCATCTTTTCCGCTAACGACATACCTTCCGACCAAAAATCATCAAAGTCACCTTCATCTGGCCGAATCCATTTCGCTTCAAGCGCTTTCTTCCGTGCTAAACGGGCTTGAAGGTTCAAACAGCGCTTGTAAGGACGCTCCACAGACAAAAAGATCAGTGGTTGACCATCAATGTCGCCAAATGTTGTCAGGATATTAAAACCGGTTCCAGGGTGCTTTGAATATCGATCTTGCCGCTGTTTATGCAGTGTGTCGCCTCGAAGCAGCTTCTTGTGCTGATTTTTATCCAGATTTTCGACCAAACACTGTTGGCGCAATGAAGGATCAAAAATTTTCAGCCGAAACTCGTCGCTGCTCTTGTCGTAAATAAAACTGATTTGGAAGTGATCGTATGCATGTTCTAGGGGCTTGAAGAGCAATAGTCCATTCTTCACGTCGTCAATGTTGCCGAACCTCATGAGATCACGACAAATGAACTCATTTCCCCGACGAAACAAATGAGAAGCGATAACCAACTCCGACGGAAGCGCCATGTTAATAAGCAACATACACCGCACCATTTGGCTCCCCTCATACGAATCCATCTTGCACTGATACATCTGCTTCAGACTCGCTTTGAAGGTAGGGGTTCGTGCAGAGGTCGACGAAGGCGTATCCAATAAAGTATGATATAGTACTGCTTCTTCGAGTTGAAGAAGTTCGGGATTTGCAGGTAAATCCGTCGGAATCACCACCAGCACGTGAACTTGATCCTCATCCGGTTGAAATCTCTCTCCAAAGCATTTCGGGTTCTTTAGCGACAACAAGGGATTCATCTGCTCGAAGTTACTCTCTCCAAAGTATTTCGGATTCTTCAGCCACAACAAGGGATTCATCTGCTCGAAGTTTTGTAATCCATCGAGCGTCACAGCTGCTGCGTCGACCACGCGCCGTCCGTCGACAGCTGCTCGATGTGTGGGTTTAATGACGTGTCTACTTCATGACACATCGCCCGCCACGGTGTGTACGGCGCAAAGTTCTGCACCGCCTGGGAACTCCGTGGTGACAACAATGTTGACAGCGACAACAAGAGCTTTTAAGACCTCATGGAGACGCTAGATGACATCGTCATCGAGGATTAATCAGCAGCAAAAAGATATGTTAGTCGAAGGAACTTGTAGCTAGGTTTATACATACATAGACTTCCCATTTCAGCGCGGAGAATAAACGCATTCGATGGAATCGACCCGCGACAACTCTGTTCCCACAAGGGGGCTTCCTGTTCTTAACCACTGAGCAGTCAGCGCTATTGGCGCTCAGAATAGAGTGCGCATCGAATAGAGTGCTCTAATTTACTTTTACCGCACTCTAAATAATAGAACTCGGCCCTTTATTCCGTAGTATACGTTAGTTGATGGGGCGTAAAGTTCAATTCAGACACGAGTGCAGCCAGCAGTGCTCTATCGTCTTTGCTGGTAGCTCTTTCCAAGCTTGGTCATGTGTTGGTGTTTCTTGAAGGCCTGGAGTATCAATGCTGCAGTCGCCATGGTGTTAGTCGCGATGTCCGGGACAATGAAAAGTTAGTAGTTAGCTTGCATTTGATGAACTCACCGACAGAGTGCGGATATGCTTGGATGCATCCTGCCGGATGTGAGCTAAATGTTTACCCCAATGTCCTCGATGTCTGAACTCTGATTGGCGGAATCCAGAGTGAAATCTTGTGATTGGAGGAGCGCAAGCAGTTTCATACCTTCCTGCAGGCTATTTGATTTGACCCGTTCCTTATTGAGGCAAATTATTGTACGGTCCACGCTGAAAGTTGGATCTCGCAGAGCCGTATAAAACGTTTTATTACTGTTTTAACTGTAATAGCGCTATTCTTTTACATTTGGGATGTTTAATTATTTTTACAGGTGGCATTTAAACGTTTTTATATCCGGTACAGTGTACCAGACACACAAACTTCGCGCTGTGACTACCCACAAAGTAGACCCAATTGCAGTTTTTAATGCAACGAGAAGTGAAATAGCATACTTCCACTACCATCATCGAGACGAATACCTTGACAACTTTTATTTGCGTCGATATACTCGAATGTACAAATCGCGGCAGGGAATTCGTAATTAGCGTCTTCAAACTTGCACGTGCCATCGTACAAGTATGTTTTTCACCAACTTTCGGTTATTTGCTGCGGTAGCTACCACTTCACCGAATATAGTGGATAGGACTGGTGAGCGAGATATCGGCAGATTTCTCATTCCGCTAGTAGAGTTGACCGAACGACTTTCGATCTAAACAGATCTGTTGTACTCGTGGCAGTCCTCGGCGCTGCGCGACAATGCCCCTTTAATTCAATTAAACTCAATCTCCCGGCCGCATACACATCGCACTTGATCGTAATCAATTTCCTGGGTATGCTGTTCGGCTACATGGCGTTCTGTTAACTTGCACAGAACGAGAAGTCACTCCGAGCCTAAAACAAACATCGCAATGAACATAAAGAAGAACCCGACCAGCAACAGGATGGGCACCCACAGCGAGCCGTGAAGGACGACATAGTCAGGAACGGGATGGGCCAGTATAGAAACGTGAAGAAGGTCACAAATATCTTTCGCATGACAATGGCTGAGAACTCGGTCAGCGCTCTAGCCCACTCGATACCACAATCAACATGAACTGCTTCTTGACAAAGTCCGTGGTGAAGTAAGTGGCAATAGCACGACACGTCTCCGAACGTGATGGAGCACAGCGTATCCGCAATGACGTCACGAGCATCTAGCCGGTCCCGCGGCACGGAGGGCTTTGCGGACTGGAGGTTCAAAC
>PCFV01000943.1:0-10808 GCA_002812785.1 Phytophthora litchii
GATCTTCAGGTACTCGGGATGTCGTTGATAAGTTAGTGCTTGGTGTCACCGAAGTCTCTTCCCACTGCTGAAAGCCGTCCCATGAGCGCAGTTCATCCTGTTCTTCCAACACATACACAGGTGATGGAAAGTCGCTCACTGACGACGTATGACTTTTGTCGTCCAAGTGATGGTAACCTAGATTGTACACTGCATCCTCCTCCGCGGAATCTGCACACGCGGCATCTAGCTCATCGATAGTCATGAGTGTCGTGGCATTGTCAGGTCTTGCGTCCATTAGTGTCATCTCGTTTAACAGGAATGGAACAGCCCCGCCACCAAATGTACCTGGTGCATCTCGATACGGCTCGCGTTCAAGTGTGAGGAAGGTCCGTAATTGCACAGCAAAGCCCAACGCCACGAGTGGACAGCGACGAGTAGATGGACTAGTAGCGAGTGCCAGTAACCCCTGCAGGTACTTGAAGAACTGCTCTGCTCGTTGTTGGACGACTTTGGGACTTTTAGATCCCCATAGTCGTCGCTTGGGGAAGTATTTGGAGCTCAACTTGTCCAGCGCCTCGACCATCGGCGCGCAGTGCTGACAGTGAGCATGTTTGTCGTCAACTGCTGCTCCTGGATGGTTCCGTCGATCAAACACCCGCGCGAGTTCGTCCCGTAATGACCTGAAACCTGAATATCGTCTCGAGACGAACCATCTCTCACCTATACCTGAGACCATCGTGTCTTCGAGCACTAACTCGTACTCTGTGTGTGTACCGGGCGACACTAACGACGTGTATTGCAGAATCGACGATTCCCTCGGCACAACCGAGTGAAGAATGAAACCTCCGAGATGGTTGGCTAAGCTCCTCGGACGCTTCTTACCAGACTTGTACGACGACATAGTGGACGTCGTAGTCTTGGACGATGTACTGGAGGACGTCGAGCGAGGCAGGAGATGCGGTCGACAGCTGCTGGACTTGCTGCAGTCACTTCGACTGCGACTGAGCACGACACTGGACGGACATCGCATCGAGTCGAGCACAATGCTCGAGCGTACGCTGGTGCGACGTCGATCGTCGGACTCGTCCGAATTCACGGCTTTGTGCCGACGTGAGCTCGAGTTCTCGGAGGACGACGTGGACGAGGACGGCGAGTCTAGGAAGAAGGACAGGACGGAATCGGACACGGACATTGGCATGGGCGGCAACGGACGCCGTTTGTTCCGAGGCTTGGCCTTCTCCTCCATTGCCAGCGAGTTGACGAGTGACTCGCGTGACAGGGGGAAACATGTGGCCACGCGGACCAGGTTGCGGGTCGCGCGGGTCACGGAGTGGGATGTGATCTGTCAGCACATACATGCATAGAACGTGTGACCTGGTGGACTGATGGGGTTCGCTTACAGTCTGGGAGGACAATGAGTTGCTGATTGTTTTGTAGTGGCGCCAGGATGTGCCCTGCTCTCTCTTAAGCTTGCTCTCTCAACGGTGCAATGCAGAACTTGGTGGTGGGTTCCTGCAGGACAAAACATTCGTTGCTCCAACTGGTGAAACTCGGTCTGCTCGATAGAAGACGAAGTGATGATATCTTCGTCCATTCATCGATCGTCGAAGGAGGCTAGTGTGACTGCACCGAGAGCTCAACGCGATGAGATTGGGAACTACGTATATCGACTTTACCGCAGTCCGTTGCACTCACTTGTGGATGTACAGAGAACACGCGGGAAATGTGCTTGCCCTCATCATTTCCATGCTGGCAATTGCTAGAATATCAGTGTGGACGCTCGTGTAAGTAGCAAGTTACGTGAACAGCTCAATGTAGAGCTAGTAAAGCCATTTCCTACATGTCATCACAATTAATACAAGCCTATGGGAGTGACCCAAGTCTTTTCTGAAGTAGACAATTTCCGGATACCCACTTAAGGAATACTTTCGATCAGTGGTGTGACGGGGTCCCACGAGCACCTTGCCCGTGCTATTCGGAGTATACAAACTCCTTGAACAACCGTTCACGGTCTCCGGCCTAAGGAGACTTACCAACAGATAGGTAGATTAAAGACTGAATATATTTATAGGTAGTCTCAGGTTGGCCTGCATACAAACTATAAGGTACCTATAATAGAACCTATATACAATGAACTGGTTCATGATTGAGTGGCTCCCAGCCCCGGTGACGTGTCAATAGTCACTATTTCATATGAGTGACTTATGTACCCATATCTCGAATAGAGATGGGTACCCTTTAATGTAACCCCGTTACAAGTGGTGTAAGTCACACCACTGACACGTCGGCCAGGTGGCAGAGAGCCAACCAATTAGGTGCGACGAGTTTTATATAGAACAAAGTATAGTTTAATTGCCTACCTGAATCCTCTGGGGTGGCCAAGATGGATAAAGTAGAGTTTCTTCATCTGATCGATGCTCAGTTCGAGTCGGTCCGAAAGATGACGAGCATCTTTGGAGGTGAATCCTCCGTTGGCCACACCGGCTGAGCAGGCCGAACATATTGAGGCGTTTGACACCTACAAGCGTGGGCTGATCACTTATGTGCGGGGGTTGCAGGGCCCCACGGTCCACAATCTAAGTCACTAAGACTTAAGCTCGCCCCTTTGAAGGGAAGGAGGGAGAGAACCTCCACTTCTGGGTTAGAGAAGTAGAGCTCGCGATGGTCGTGGCTCTCATCTCAACCAAGAAACTACGTGTTACTTTAGCGCTTTTCCCGAGTCATCGCACGTCTCCCTCAAGTCCCCGTCTATCTGTTTGATTTGGCCAAGGTAAACTGCTGTAATAGTTCTCACCGAGCGCTCACCCACATCCGCACTGTTACCGATACTCACGGTCGTGCCGCTACCATCGTATGTGTCCACACAACACTTACCATTACTATCTGGCGCCCTGGTGTAAACCACGTACGGATACGTGTTGCTGTCGACAACCGCGGTGGCTGAAGTATGATTCACAGTGCTTCTATCAAAGGGCAGCAACGCTAATGACTTCTCGTAAACCACGTCCTACCATGCCAAGCGGCTCCTCGTGAGTGCCCAAACGTTTATTCACCTTGCCTAAAAGTTCACCACTCCGAGCTAGCACTTACAAGAAACGACAAAACTCCTCTCTCAAGTCTACGAAGCAGAAAGAAGAAGACATTTCTCTGAGAGTTGCCATGGGGTTCGTCGCGACAAGCATTCCATTTCGAGTAATTGATGACCCTCATTTCCAAGCCATGTTTGATTACAAGCTACCTTCGTGTCACCAAATTTCAGGCTGTCTATTAGATATAATTTCCCAGCGCGAATTAATTAGAGTCATTGCAATTATACGTAGAACTTCGGGGTCACTTCATTTGGAGAGGCTGATGTCTTTCTAGCATCTGGGAGATGTGAGATCTCGTCGGGGTATGGAGACCAATCGGTTATTTCCAGTTTCTTTTCCAATGGTTCTGCTGTTGCGACACTGTATCCCAATGACGCGTGTGGCGTAGAGCCTTCGTTATATTTTGAACTAGACAAGATGGCACTGGCCACGGCCTCCTGTCAACAAGATCTCTACAGGTTTTACAGCAGTGAAAGTGATTCTGAAGTGGGATCGAGTTGGACTCTCGTGCCAGATGGATGGTCGAATGTGAATGGAGACAACATCATTGATTTTGTGCTCGTGAACCCAAAACTAACGCCCATATTCTGGAAATCAACCAATACGATGGCTGAGGAGCACACGAGACGCTAGGTAGCGGATACCATTCTAGCTACTATATGTGAAGTTGAGGATGCGGTTGTCACCACCGTAGTAACTGACAACGCCGCTAACATGAAGAAAGTGTGGAAGCTTGTTCGTAGGGAGCGCCAGGGCATAGTTTGTACGGGTTGTACAGCGTATGGGATGGACCTGTTGATTAAAGACGTTTTCGAGCTAGAGTATTTCAAGAATGTGCCCGAGAATTCTCTGAGGCTAACCTGTTTTATTAAGGGGAGGGGCGGTCTCTGGTCTCGATTTCGTGACACCCAGAAACAACCCAAGAAAAAGGAGAGAAGCGATGGTGTCTCTCGCTGGCTGCGATACACATTGGTATACGCACGAGAAGTGCATCACTAACGTCGTTCAAATCGATATGTCATTGCAGCAATCTTCGCTGACCCGACGTTCCTCAATAACTACAAAGGGTGTGACCTGGACGAAGCCAAAACAATTCTCAAGGACGAAGAATTCTGGTAGCATGAATCAATTGCAGTTAAGCTCATACACCCCTTTAATGTTAGCCTTGTTGCGTTGAACGCGATCACTGCAGCATCTCGTTGGTTGTCATCAATTTCAGTGACTGCGTGATCATGAAATCTACACTTCAAACTTGGAAGGGTGCGGAGCGGGGCTGCAACAAGCTGTACGGAATGCAATTGAAAATCGCCAAAAAAATATATGCTGGAACCCGCTCGGAATTGCGCACATGTTCTGCAAGAGTTCGTTTTGGAGAAATGCGAATGGTCAGGATAGGATCTACGAGACAACAATCGTTATAGCCCTCTGAATCGGTGGTTGCTGCCTAATACGAAGTATAAGCTAGTGCAGCAATTCGCGAAGCTATTACTGTCTATCCCAATCTCATCGGCATCCAGTGAACGTAGCTGGAGCATTCACGGAACCATTTATACGAAGCTACGCAACCGTCTCACTCATGAGCGAATGAACAAGCTGGTATTTGTGTACACCAACATTGCAAGGCAGTCCGAGGTGAATCATTTATGTATCAACTTTTCGTGATGCTTGCGATGATAGTGATAGCTATGATATTGATGTAGATGCTACTGTTTCATCTGCAGGCTTAATACTGGTGATTCCAACCGAGTGGGACGAGGTATAGCAAGGACCGCGTCGGTACACTCAACGGAAGAAGGTAATGCGTTTAAGACTTCTGCAGATCAAAACCCAACCCAACGAACGTGGCAAACAAAATAGTTGCAGATACGATTCGCAATTACGTTCACGTTACATTGAAATTTATGAAGTTTTCGTTATTTTATGTTGCTAACCACACTAGAATCCTCATCATCTCTACTTCTGTTGCTGGTTTGAGTTATTTTCCTGGAGCTGGTCATCACGCTGCCGATGGGCTTGATTCTGGTACTGCTGCTCTGCAGGTGGGGCATTTACCAGCTCCGGTGTCGCTGTGGCGGTGTTGGTTTGACCATTGTGGCGGGCACCACAGTCAGTAAAGTCTCAATGTGGTCCACACGTCAGTCCACGGGCGAAGCCTGGTCCATGCTCCCGCCGTCGCCCTCCTCCTCGACTACTGCAACGTTAGTCACTCTAGGAGACTTGCAATTGCTGCACGGACCATGACGTGCGTATGTGGACTGTTACGCTCGTGACTGCACGATGCACTGGGCGTATTTTCTGTCCAACAACACACAACCCATTAGTGCACCACATCTGCCCTTCACCTACGTGTTCTTGTCCTTGCCTGGAGTGTTGGTGGCGGTGGCGTCCACCTTTCGCAAATTATGCGATCTGCTCAGTGTGTAGATTATTCTCAGTATCGTCAGGAAGGAATGTCGCCTTGAGATCAACGTGATAGGGTTAACCTTGGTTTTTGGTTGTTTATATCGCATGCTTAATTCAACTGTTTAAATGGTCTGTTCAAGGATATTAATGATTAATAACCCTCCTTCGTATATAACTGATGATAACGTTGAATTTATTTTGCCAACATTAGCTGGGTGATGAGAGCCACCTAATCAGGTGCGACCAGCCAAAAGGGGTTAACCTCACTTTTTCGGCCGATCTGATCGGATGAAAAACATATCCGAAGCTGGTTGTCCCCGTTTAATCCATTGACTCCCAGAAAAATGACCCAAAACGGCTTATTCAATGTCGTATCTTACGACATAGACGTGTCACTAGGAGCATATATGGGGCAAAAACCGATATGCGGGTGGGTGTATAAATTGTCAACATGTTTCTCCGGTAAATGTCGTATATCCGACTGCATAGATTACACCTTGATGTCGTTAATGTCGTTGTGACGAAGTGAGCATATCGCCAAAGCCAAAGGCGGGACTATTGAACAAAGAGGCCAGTCTTATCGGAAATGAAGCGCATAAGATACATGGTTTCAAGTAAACATGCATTGCAATTCTACGAAAGTGACTACTGACACGCACCACACTCGCGCTTTCACACCCACGAAGGCGCTGTTGTCCGCGTCCTTGTTGCTCCCGCTGTCACCTCCACCAGTGAGTTCCAGTTCACGACTTATCTTCTTCCTCTTACCGGCGCGCTGGCTTGGTAGCGCAAGATGACCCACTTACCTAACATAGTTGGAATGATTTTGCCTGCGTTGAAGTCGTCGTACCAAATTTCGAAACAGGTCTTTTTCACGCCTTTGTAACTCCGCTGAATTTTATTGCAGAGTCACGGCTTGGCGGTGTCCACCGAGTACCGCTCGCAAAAATGGTGGTGATGTACGACATTACGCGTCCGAGCGCAGCAGCGCACAGACCTTGTACGAGCGCTTCCGGCGCGTTTGGACGTCGCTAACCGTCAACCAATCCTCGCTCTGCTCGACCTTGTGGGTGATCCGGACCGGTGCACGCTTGCGCTTCTGGCAATATGGCTCTGATATCTCGATAACACCAGCGAAGGCCTTGGTCTTCAGTTGCAGGAGCTGGTTCTGGAGCACTGAATTACTTGGCCGACGTCGGGATAGAGTATCTCTGGAGGCAGAGGTGACCATGCAAAGCAACTACCCCTATCCAGGCTTGGTAGTTGGTCACTGATTTCGAACACGGTACCGCGAACCCTGCTTAACCTTCCTCCTGATCGATGGCTCGGACATGACCGCACCCATACAGGTAGAGCACAGGCTTGCGATCCCAACCAGTAGAAGACAACCATGTTTAGAACGCCAAGCGAGCGTAAGAACGTGAATGAGCCACGGGGATGCTCGACGTGCGAGTGGAGGACGTCATACATTGTTTTTTAGGACGAAATTGGACGTCGTATCTAACGACTTGCGGGCTAACGTTAACTCCCTGTGCCTTATCTGACTAGATTTGAGCTCTATGCTGGAAAGCAAACGCATGTGATGATGGAGACGCCTCATTTGGTCACAAAACACGCGCTGCACCAGTCCTCCGCAATCTGGAGATTGTCCTCTGATCGCACGCCGTCAGTGGTATGCCGTCGTCGTCGACCGGTTCTTCACGTCCGTCCTTCTCGCTATCGAGCTTCTCGGTATTGGGGTATACATCATCGACACCATCGTGGTACGGCAATAATGTGACGTAAATTGCAAGACCCGTCCGGCATAAACATCTCCGCCCCGTAGCGGTGAGGCTAGTCAGGCATAAAGATCCGCGTCGTGATCCGAAGAACGTCGACGGCTGCACACCTTCGTCGTAGGAGAAGACCGCCGGAAGCGACTAGTCCACTTGGAACTGCTGCTATAGCTCCGTCACGACTGGTCGCAACTTTCAGAGCTTATGCATCGCTATGGCGCGCCGCTCAACTTGCTGGAGACTGGGGCGGTTGGTCTCGAGGTTCATGAGTACCCACAGCGACTTGGACATGATGAAGAAGAATGTCTCTAGTGGTGAGTCGAAGAGTGCGCGCAGCTCCTCGGCCGGTTGCGCACTTTGTGCACCGAGCCTATCAAACACTGAGGCATAGCACTCAAACGTCGAAACCACTGCATCGCGCGCAACGTCTTCTCCCGCGCCTTCTTGGCCTACTTGTCTAGAGCATCATTCCCGATCTGAAGTGGCTCAATAAATGCGATGTCCAACTAGTTATCGTCGTCATCGGAGAGCATTTCCTCGACGCTGTCGGAGCCATTGCGGTCTGGACTTTCGTCTTGAGCAACATGCCACATTTGCATCTGATATTTTTTCACTTGGTATGTGCATAATCGAAGCTGTGACAGGTGTGTCTCTGTGGAGACGCGAGTTACCTGATGCTGTAGTGAGCTTTCATGCTCGACGGGGGCGTTTGCCATCATCATCTAGTGCTTTTGCGGTGGAGCAGTAGGCACTTATTAAATACATGCGTAATCTCTGCCCTGATATTCGGCCGGGTATTCGATGTGTCGTACGAGTACTTCGACAGAATGCTGAACAAAAGGAGCTGCGAGAGTTTATGTGTAAAATGCGATCCAAACTACAAGAGCCTGCTTGCGAAGAAGATAAGATCAATTGTGTCGATAGCTTTGCAAGGTATTGGGATTAAAACGGTTGCATCCTACCTCGAAATTGGTGTTGTTTCGGCAACGGTTGCCACGGAATACGACGAGTAGCTTTGGAGAGGACTTTAATCATAACTTGTAAGTGAGATTCTGGTTCAAACTAACCTTTGGTACTGTAGAGTGAGGCGAGTTGTTCAAGCCTTATTCACACATTATGAGATCTTGTACATCCGTGTGCCCTGCTGGTGATAAGTGTCACCCGACACACCTGGAGTCACTACATACTCAGCCTGAAGGCAACGATAGGCTGCCCAATAGGCTGCCCTATATGTAATGAATAGTATTATCAACGGTAGAGAAGTACCTGTAGAACAGATACGCACGAGGAAAGCATTGAAGAGGCTGATGACCTGCTCTGCTTTCCTCACTTTTGGATCTACTCGGCGAACAACACTTCAGGAAGTGCCAGTTTCCCTATTACAGTGTTACAAGTTTCTTTTGTGGAACGCGTTACAGGTACCATCTCAACGAGCTCTCCATTATTTTTCTACGGCTTGCTTTATTTTTAGTAGTTTCGCCGTCGTTGCTTAGAAACCTTATGATATCCGAGTTCTTGTTGATGCGGTTGGCTGTAAATCAACGATGACGAAAAACGAGCACGATGATTAACATGCATATTTTGCTATCCAAGATGAATTCTGAAGTGAAAAGCGTAACAACGGTTTGAGCAAATCGTGAGTAACTAGCTTAGATTTTTACTCTTCGCATATTTTTGATCTAGTCTGGTCAGAATTTAGCTTTGAGTTAACGGACTCTTAGAGCTCTTCGTTTGAGGAATTTACATTTCTCTACCTAAAGCTGAGATTTATGAAAATAGTAAGCAATGCTAGAAACACTGACATCAGTATCAGTACTTCTATGTAGCATTACGTATGTGCTACTGCGCATCGACAATCGTATTAACGATACAGGAAGAGATGTGGAAATTGGTGGACATCATTTACGTGGTGCAACCTGTCTAATCATTCGTATACCTTCCTACCACTCTACATTTTCTTTCGGCACCTGAACTTCGCCAGCCTAATAAGCGAAAGCTTGGGAGGCCTAAAGTAGGACATGTTGGAGGTGTCATGCTACACTTAACTCTTGCACTAAGTTGAAGCTGCACCTTAAGCGCAAGAGCGGCTGCGGGCCGAAGACTGTAGCCCGTCTAGTTACAAAAAAAGAAGTCAGCCGACTGTCGCGCAAGGTGCAACACCACAAGAATCAGCTCGACAAAGTCGGCTGGTGGGACCAAGAAGAGAAAAAGGACGATGGAGACGATGTCATGCCGGTTAGTCTTGCTCCTCATGCTGTTTGGGTCAGAGGCCCAGACAACATAAAACGCGCTATATGCTTAGGGTTAGGTGGGTCAAATAAGTCCTCCGGTCGAGGAATTTCCATATCTCAACCTAAAGCACTGGGGTTTGTTTTTGAGATTGTGATAAATGCTTCAATGGAGAAAAAATCACTAGACTAGTAGAAATAGTATTCTCTACCAAAACGTATTAATACTAATATATTCTTATAGTACTTAACAGATTTTTATGCATACGTAAAAACCACCCTAGTTGTTGTAGTACATTGCATATAATTTCGGGAAGTAGAATTTACATTCGTTTCAACCACCTCTCAGTTACGGCGATCGACCAAATCGCATTTCCGTTTAATTTAACGCAATCTCAGATTGTTGTCGATTTAAGTGGGAGAATCTTGCAAAACTGTTAAACGTCCGAGGAGGTTACTGTCGATAAAAATCCACGAGATTATAGACCATTTCAACCCTAGCAAAACCCGTCACTTCATTACTGCCACGTGGCTTCTTCAGTCTTCAATTTCCTCTCAGCCGCCCACTTCAAGTCAGTCGCTATGGTCTCGTCGTCTTCCAAGAAGGTACCATGCTACGGTGTTGTACCCTTCGCATTGGATGCACCAGATATTACTCAAGCCTGTGAATTAGGTCTTCTTCGGCAAAATGTACCCGTCCAACAAGCGGATCCAATACAAGAAGACTTTGGCATCGCTTACGCTCGCCGAGATAATATCGGGGCTGAGTATAATGGATCACAAAAGGCGATTCAACTACGCTGCAAAGAGTACGCGAAAGCGTGTGGCTTCCTGTTACTTGTGCAACATTTCAGTAGCAAAGGTTAAGGAGGCGGGAACGCCATGTATGTGTGGAAGAAACTCAACGGGCAACAATTTTTCGGGAAGAACGTGGCAACCGAGGACATGAGTTACCCCTCTTCAATCAATGTAAGCGGATGTGACGAATTTTGGAAGATTTCTCGGGTCGATTTCTGCCACAATCACATCAAGCACGTGGGTTTTTCAAGTCGACCGGTTGCAGAAGGCACTGTCGCTCTTCCTGTCAAAGACAAGAGAAACATCACACAAATGTCAAAAATGTGATGGATTTGGTTAAGACGAAGATGCTTCCGTTATACCAAGGTAAAACGGATAATATAGTAGGAGCGGCGATTTCCGAATTCCTTGTGAGCGAGGGAATTAAAGTGTTTGCGTCGACAATTTCACGCATCAAGAGAGATATCGATGATGGTAACGCTGTTGAGCGATAAAAAGTAAACGAGGAGCTCTAAGAGTCCGTTAACTCAAAG
>PCFV01000944.1:0-10746 GCA_002812785.1 Phytophthora litchii
TTAATCGCACGCTCGATGAGAAGCATAGCCAGTGGCGAAACATGGTGGTTCTCGAACTTGAGAGCTTGCACAAGCTGCGGTAAGAAGTAGCTAAAAGTCGCATCAGCCATTTGACTAAGTTTTTGCACCGCAAACGTGCGCACACCTTCGTGAGCAAATTCGCCATTCAAGAGCTCGATATACGCCGCTTGGTGATCAGGTACAGACCAGCGCGGGAGCAATTTCAGTGCTTCCTCGCATTCATCACGGTCATCCCAGTGAACACAAGAGAGAATTCGTGGCAGGGCCGCGGGCATATCAGTAAACTCCTCACGGTGCATCCACAACTGCTCCTTTTGGTACGGACTGAACCGGTACAGCGGATCTAGTAAGATCAATTTGCGCAGCTCATTTAGCCCTGACTCACGTTGAGATGAGCTGTGTCCACTACTGCGCGAAGTCGAATCTCGCCGGTCTTGAGCAACACTCTCTAAAATATTCTTGCCGTCTAATTGCTCAGCGTGTTCGTCCGCACGGGGACTTTCGTCGGGGGTCGTAATCGAGTCTTCAAAACTTCCATAGCTGCTGCCGAAGTCATTGATACTCGAGTCGCTCTTAGACACAGTCTGAATTGCAAGCATCCATTCCTCGCGATCTTGTTTTGTTTCAGCAGAAATAATATAATCACGAGATGAACCCATCGGTCGTACTTTGAAGCACCAAGTTTGGCGAAGCTTGCGTGTGCCCTTATTCACAGGAGCCGTCGTGAACTTCTGGTTCATGTCATCTGCTGTCATCACCGAGCAATTGCGTAAAGTAATCAACTTGCGAGGAGCTGTCTCGTCGTCAGCGTAACTTAACGTGCAAGTACTCTGGTCCACAACAAACCAACGACGACGCCAACGAGTTAAAGACGAAAAATTTCCCACTTTCTGGAGCCATCCCTCCTTGCGTAGCATCACAGATCGACTGCTCGTTATGATACTGCGTCGATGTGAGCGATCACTCACTGAAGATCCGTCATCGTCGTCCCAGTCAAACTTGATCGGAGCATCAAATTTGGAGAACTCAGCTTGGATCATGGGCTCGTTAGGCAGTGTCACATGAGGAACAGGACCTTGAATACACGAATGCAGATTGTTGTACATGTGCACATACTGCTGGCCCTGTGTGAGCGTATCATCCACGTCGAAAGCGTTCACACCGGTTACAAGCATCTTCTCCTCGGTGGCATCCATGCTCGAAGTCGAGCTACCAACGATCTTCTTCACACCCAAAACAGTAAGCTGAACACGCATCGTGCGGGTGATGTTGCAAATGTCAATGTTAAACTTGTGCCACACAGGGTCTTCCCACTCAGCGTAAAGCAAGTCATTCCGCTGGGCTTTCAGTCGAACGTCACTCGTGTCGATCACAGCGTTTTCCAGCAGTTGGCTACCATCGTACAACTCAATGCGAACAACCACACTCGAACTGGTCAATGGAATCCTACTGACAACGGCTTCTTCACTCGACCTTTTCCTCACACACGTTGTACGAGGGATGTTCAATACCCGCCGAATACGGATAGCAAACGGTTGCTGGATAACTCCACTGGGCAAAGACGGATTGCGATCCACCGAAGGACGTTCCCATTCATCACCTAGTGTTGTCATCTGCAACGATGTTGCCCGCTCGCCATCGAACATATCCGCAAATTGGTTAACGATGTTGTTCATAGATCCAGTACTCACAGGAAGGTCTCTACCGATGCTCAAGTTCATCATAGCTGTCTCTTGAATCACCGACTCGTGAATGACAGTTAACCGAATCGTCTTCTTGGTGAGAAGGCATTCACGAACGTGCACATACTCGTTCAGCACACGGAATCTGTCAATCATGTAGTCACGGTAACCAGTGATCTTAAGTCGGTACTCTGCTGGATTGTATGGTCTCAACGGGGCTGCATCTAGGGCTTGTTCGTAGCAATTGAAGATGTGTTCCACAATCTGTCCAACTGTATCACCCGTCGTGACAACCATTCGGACATCCGTGATGGCCTTCGCACTCACTTCTTGCAGCTGGAACATACGTTTGTATGTGACGTGAACTGCACTAAACTTCACCACATCACACAGTCCCTTCAGCCATCGCTGGTACTCAGGTTCCGAGTCTGCACAAATTGCCCACGTACGAGCCGTCGTAACCAGCAGAATACCATACGGTTCCGATTTGGATTCCATAGGCTGCAACGACGACACTCTGTCCAAATCAATGCGTCCACGTTCCAATGTCTTCTTCTCATCTCTACTCAGGGGGATACCATTTTTCTCCGGTTTCTTCTTGTAGTAGGCCAATACGCTGCCATTAAGCTCCATGTATCTCTTCTTGAAAGCCTTGTTCTTTTCTCCCTTCTTACGTAAATATCCTCCCATGTGATTGGTATTGGATTGCGTTAACGAGATGGGTTCGTCCGAAATGATGAGATTAGCCGGGATCCTTGCCACCGTCTTGAGCGGCGTAATGAGAGCGAATTGATTCTTCTGGTTCGAGTTATGCGCAATCCAGTCACTCTCCTCCACCTTAAACTCCGGCGTATTAGCTCGGACTTCTAGCTCCGCAGGGGAAATCTCCTCATGAGCTTTTTTGAGCACTTTACCCACTGCAGAGCGGAAGTACAGCGACTCCTTCGAGTGGTACAGATCTGGTACAGGCTGCCAGCGTTTGTCGTCGCCCATCATGCTGCGTCCCGCCTTGGCGTATGGATTTAAAGCCTCAAAAGACGGCACAAGTGACACGTCTACATTGCGGAAGTTTGCGCCGCCTTCATAGCTGTTGTAAGCTGCCGAGATGAACGACGACGTGCGCATAGAGCTGCCGGTGCTGCCGCTCGACTGCAGCACCGACTGCATCGACTGTCTCGGGTTTAAGTTGAACATCTAGTGGAAGATTAGGATTAATCTTAACAGTTTAGTGATGACTCCCCTGTAGTTAACGTACCGTAGCTTGCTAGACGCCCAGGCCTCTGCGCGTGTTGCCCTCGCTCCTCCGGCGAGAGACTGAAGGACGCTCGCGCTGCTGTTGGGGGCGGAAAGCTCGGAAAGCTCGCTCTCTTCCGCTGTGTGGCTCGTTGGCCCCGGTTAAAATTTCCTTCTTCCCTCGCCGTCTTCCTTCCCGCAGCGAGGCCCTAATCCCTGGTTTTAGCTAATTACTAGCTTTTACAAATATAGTACACCTACCCCCCGCCATATTTCGTTGGAGTGACCTGCTGAAAATATTGATAGAAGAAAAATGATATAGATCCAGTCTGCGAAAGTGACAGGGTTTTAGAGCATGTAACAAAAGACGAAAGCGACAGAAGGTGGGTTCGCGTTCGAAAACCTGTCGACATTTTATTTTCGAGATTTAGCTTCACTGCTTAATTTTTCGTGCCTCGATTTATCAGACGAGATTGGGTTTCTGCACCTGGATAATTTCGCTGCCACCGACATGTTTGGTGTTTCGAGGAGGCACTTTATCCAGCTGCAAACGCTGCCACCAGCTGACGGTATGATTGTGGCTTGACCATGCCTGTTCTAGTGGTCACTAAGTCGAGGGACACGCAGCAACCTACACTTTTTCTCAAAGCGTCGAAACGACGCAACGTACGTGGCCACTTGGACGAGCATGGCAGCGTCGAGGCCGGCGCTATGTCGGCGCAACGTGCTGTGGTGGAGCCGGACGCACGGCCTGGATGCCGCTCAGCGCTCCGATGCTGCAATGTCCTCTGGGCTTGACGGCTTCTATCGCGCAATCCGCGACAATCAAGTGGAGCTCGTGCAGCGCTACATCGCTGATCACCCAGCGGCTGTGTTCACCAAGGTGGGTTTAGTGGTAGCTTTGGCTTCAGTCAGCATGGCTCGCTCACATCTGCTCGTGGTTGTGCTCAAAGGTTTTCGTAGGTCGCTCGCTTCGTAGAAACGTGTGTGATTCTCGCTAACATGAGGTGCTTGTAGGGTAACAACCAGGTTAGAGACTATTAGATGCATGTGTGATGCGAAGACTAATTGAGAGCGTAGCGAACGGCACTGTACATCGCTAGCTTCTTCGGACGCCACAAAATTGTCAAGCTGATGCTGCGTCGCGGTGCTGATAGGTGCGTGCGGCTTGCGATCCAAATGGTACCGGTCCAGCCGTGCCTAACATTGCAGGCTGCGGTATACTGTCGTAGGGATCTGCTGTGTGACGGCGTGCGACCGATCGACGTAGCTGGTTTCGCTTCCACTGACCTCGTCGACCGCATGAAAGTGCGGTCTCTCCTGCAAGGTGATTGCACTGCTTGGAGCTTGAAGTCCGTTCCAAAAGTCGTTAACGCGTGGACGATGTAGGCGATGTCTGTCCTCAAGTCATTCTGCGGCTAGACGACAAGAAGCAGCGCTCTTCTACAGATGCAGCTAGCGAAACACGCTGGTTCCGGGTGCAGGTCCACTTCAGCGAGGCTGTGGACGAGTTCACGCAAGAGGACATCACGGTCAGCGACGGCTGCAAAGTCACCAGCTTCACGATGCTGCGTCCAGACTTGTATCTTGCAACGATGCAGCTCGTTAAAGGCACCACCAGCGCCAGCGTTCACGTTCCTGCTGGTGCTGCGCGCGTAGTAGGCGGCCGTTGCAACGCGCAATCTAGACCGTTCCACCTGGGCGAATTCCCCGCCACAATAAGACGCCGCCATCTGACCCCATCGCAATAAGGAGCTTCCTCCCAATTTCGTCGAATCAAAACGGCTAGGTGTCGGTATGTTCCTCTCATTTGCAGCGTTTGTGTGCTATTAGCGCGGGAACGGTGGGGAGAGGCGAGTATAGTGGACTCCATAGGTTTCGACGGATGGGTGTGAGCTCGACGTCTTTCGCGCTTCCTCCCTGCTATGCGTTGGTCGTAAAAGAAAGAAGCGTCTCGTCCGTTCATTTGGAAAAGCACAGCAGCCGATGAAGAAGTGCGTGCGTTGGTCCACCGTCACTGTGTACGAGTTCGGCGTGGGTCTGGGCGGCAGTGCGGTGCCCAAGCACGGCGGCCCTTCCATCGGCCTCGCCCGCAAGCCTCGCTGCGTGTGGAGTACTCCACTGGACGACACGATGCAGACGGAGCGCGACGACGTGGAGGAGGACGAGGCTGTACCCTCGCCCCCTAAGACGACCAAGAGCGACGGCACGAAGGACCAGCCCAGGCGCATCCAACGACGACGCAAAGTGCGCTGGCTCAAGCCCCTGGAACGCGTGACGATGCTCACCAAGGCCGGCTGCAGTGAGAAGCGCATCTACCGCATGATGATGGAGTCGTCCGAGATTGCCATGTCTCGACGACTTACACTCAGGGTGCTCGACATTTAGTTGAGAAGAAGGCACGAGTTGGAAGGGTGAAACCGTGCTACGACGGTCGTTTCCTAGAGTTTGAAGAAGGAGAAGGAGAGTGCTGAGCAAGGGAGCACTCTGTCGCCCGAAGTCACAGGTCGACGTGTAACATAAGCATAATTTACAGGAAAATCACACATGCACGAGGAGTAGACTTGGTGTCGATATTTTTGCAGCATCATGCCTCAATTGACCTCCTAAGAATAGTGCCGCTAATCGTGGCATCTACCTCGACGCGAAGCTGAAGCACGATATGCTTGCTTTGGTTTTAAGGCGGTGCTTTGTCAATTCCTTGCTTGTCCAATACTTCCCAATTTGAATGTCGTTGTACACGCTCAAGCACTTGCTAAATGACTGTAGCGGCCGATTATCGCGCACGAAAGGTGCTGCTGACCAAAAGAAGGAGACACTAGAAGATGTCTGGCGCGCTTTCAACGAGTGGATTGAGTCGCGCTTCAACCAGGGCAAGGTACGCTGCACCTGATTAACCGTTCAATGCTTCTTATTGACCCTGTTTATTCCAGGGTGTGCACATTGCGACGTTCGCAACCATCACGTGGGAGACTTTTACCAATTCACGTAACCAACCCAAGCTGCGACCCACGTTCTTCCTCTCCGACACCTTCGTCAAGACGTACGGGCTCTCACAAAAGCGACCACCGCTTTCCAGCGCTAACCTGGCGTCGCTTGAAGACATTAACTTCACTAAAATTGCCATCAAATTCTCGCGCAACCTCACCAAAGACCTCGTCTTCTGCGCTATTCGTGACATGGTGCAGAAGATTGGTATGGTGGCAAGTACGGGTGTGCCGATGTCCATCGCTTTCAATTTTGGTCGGTTGATCGCCAAGAACCGCTGTGTCTCCGTGCTTTTCGACCCACTTAAGTTCCCACGAGCCCTCGAAAACCACATCGCTCGCTCGATGATCAGCAGTCCGCCATCTACACTAGGCAACCTAGACGACTTTGACATCTCGCCAGAAGATATGATCGACTACAATGATGGGTTTCTACCTCCTGACAAGAACGAAAACGCAAGAATTGTGTTCCCTACAGACGATCAGGAGGCATTACCCACGAACCGCAGTGATCCTGATAACATCATTGCCACAGACGTGAGTATTGAGGAGGAACTGCAAATGTATGATGCGCTGCTGTCGCCAAGCTCCACAGAAAGTCAAAACTCTGCCAAACATCGCGTTATGGAGTCTGCTTTCAAGCGGCACATCGCAAAGATGGCCAACGATGTCGACCTGGAAGGAAAATATGCATTTGACTCTCAATTGCAACAACGGCGTGACTTGGATACGATGGCGTTGGAGAGCAAGATGAGGCGTACGTGTGCTGAAGACTTGCAGCGTCACTTGCGGATGCAAATGCAGCAACGCGAGGACGCCATTGCAAACGACAAACAAGAGCGAAGGGTAGTCGACCAGAGGGGTAATACCTTCTTCGCCGATAGCGAACGCACGCTGCAAGGATTCGACGACAAACGCTATCTGAATCGTGTGAAAGAACAACTTAAGTTCCAGTTACAAGACCAGATCTCCAGCAAGGAGCAAGAGCGTATCAGTGTGAAGCAGAGGTTGCTGCAGGACGACCAACAATTTCTACAACGGGTTCGCAACGAGTTGGATGCATACGAGAAGAAACAGGTGCGCGATCGCGAAGAGCTCCGAAAGGTTCTGACGGGCTCGTGGAACCGCGACAGCGGCATGAAGAAACTTGTGGAAGTGCGCAAGAAGCAGAAGGCGGCGGAACAGATTCAGCGAGAGGGGGTGGCTATTCCACTGACTTCGCGCGATTACTTTCCGCTTCTGCCGAAGCCCGTGACGCCCCGAGCCATCGTGTCGAGACAAAATGAGGATTATTCCGTTGGCTTTGACATTCGATCGGTCTGCGGGGATTAAGTCGTACAGCTGCCAAACGTAAATACAAACAACCCAGCATTCCGTTTCTAGCGAGCGAGTTACCTGTAAACAAGTCCAGTGTATTCTCGGGAACGGAAAAATTGTTGTGCATAAGACGACTGTGATTGACTTAATTTAAAAAACTTTTACCTGTGATCCACAGTAGGGATTCCGGATGCAGGCTACGCGTGCAAAATCGACTGGAAAAAGCAAGATGGAGATTTGCAACAACTTCAACTTGGTGAACAAGTGAATCCTAGCAGTTCATCAATCTGTGCCGAATTGCGTCCTCTACCGTCTACAAGCTGCCGACTCAGGTGGACAGTACCACTAGATAAGCAGAGTTAAAATCTCCCTAAAGAAAATGCAGCCATCGGATCCTTCCAACCCTTATACTATACCATATCCAATTTATATTTAATATCGCATATCTAAACTACTCCAACCCACCTTATTATTTACATACTACATTTTTCATTGACGCGCTTTTGCAATATAGAGAGTAACAGCTTTCGCAGAGTCAACCCAAAGGTCGCTTCCATTGGGTACAAACAGTAAAACTTTAGATGACCGCCACTCTTCATTTCGCCACCCAGAAGACTTCGGACGTAAGCACGTCACCCCGCCATGTTTGGACGCAGGTCCACGCTCTCCAGCCTCGGCTCCGCGGAATCGAGCTCGGCGTCGTGTAGCTCCACGTCTCTCTCGTCGTCTTACGCCGCTTACGAGACCAGCAAGAGCTTCGAGAACGTCGATACTACGCTGGTACCATCCTTCGCCTCTATGAACCCTCTCGCCCACACTGGCAAGAGCTCTGAAGGTCAGCGCTGGCAGCCTGTACCGGGTCTTTACCACTGCAAGGAGTCGCTCTACTTCCGCTCGGCTGTGGGGCAACTGCTGCAGCAGGCGCACGCCGAGATCTCCCCCACAGACCTGGAAGTACGTGCCAACACGCCCGAGTTTCGCGTTGAAGACGGGGATTGGGTGGCCCACAAGAACCAGACCAAATTTGCACTGGACACGCCGCAGTTCCTCAACTGTGTGGCACGAATCCCTGCTGCCCTCATCATCTCCCAACATCACGTGTCCCATGCAGTTCCCACGAAGCTGGTGAGTGGGATCTTAAGGAAACGAGGAGAGGGGATCAAAACTTTAAAGAAACGATACATGGAGCTGGATGGCAGTATAATGGCCTATTACAAGAGAAAGCCTGAGAAACATGGCATTCCACTTAGTAGAGACGAGAAGAAGACGTATGCGAAAGGATATATCGATCTTGACAAGGTGTCGTCGCTCCAGCCAATGGACAACAAATCGGAGCCTTATGGTTTTTTACTGGTTACGACGGCACGTACGTGGGTATTAGTAGCAGAGTCAGAGGCAGAGTATCATCGATGGATCAAAGCTGTGTGTGGAGTCGTCAAGTTTAATGCTATTCACGTAATCTACAAGAGGCAATTCCAGTTGAGAGAGGTGAATGCGCAAGCTATTACAGATGTGAGGATGGCTGTCACAACCAGTGATACAGTTGGTGAGATCGTGGAACATATTTTCAACTGTTACAATCAGGCACTCGATGCGGCACCGTTGAAGCCGTACGACCCTACTGAGTATCTACTTAAGATCACAGGATACCGTGACTACATGATCGATCGGTATAGGATTCTAAACGAGTACGTCCACGTGCGAGAATGCCTGATGACGAAGAAGACAATCAGGCTTACAGTGGTTCACAAGTCGATTATTCGTGAGACAGCGATGCTGAACCTTAGTATTCGCAACAACCTTCAGCTAGCTGGAGATCCTAGAATGAGCAAAAGCTCGAATCAGCTTGAGGAAGCCATGGACAATGAAAGGCCCACGGCGTTGCAGATGACAACACTAGGAGAGATTGACTGGGATCAACAACAACCGTGTCAGAAAGGGCCAATCCCAAGTATCGTAGTTCAAGAACCTTTTGCGATTCGGATTCACCGTGTACTCAACATTCCACGCACCACGTGTGTGCTGAAAAGAACAAGTGAAGCTGCTACTGTTGATCGGGTTGATTTGGCAAGTGCTAGCGTGTTAGTTCGCATTGCACTCTATGATGGAGGTCAGTTGCTGGAAAGTGGGCAAGTGGAAACATCCGACGTGCGCCTGAAAGCACAACGAAACAACTTTTTGTTTGTCGAATGGAGCAATCCCGTGTGGCACAAATTCAACATTGATATTTGTGATGTGACACGCACGATGCGTGTGGAGTTGACGGTAATTGGAATTAAGAAGGTAATTGGTGCGACTCGATCAAATGGACAAGAAGAAAAAATGTTGGTTACCGGAATTAACGCGTTCGAGGTCGATGGAATGCTTATGCAAGGAGTATCTTACGTTCGTATGCTGAACAACTTGCATTCTTGTGTCCAAGGACCGGTTCCTCATGTAGCATTGCCGAATGAGCCGTTGATTCATGTTGAATTCTGCAAATTTGACGCACCTATCGAATTTGATTGGAGCGACACCAATTTGTTGGCATCAAGTATTCGCCCGCATCGAGCAAGTCTCGTCCAGACTAGTCGATCAAGCATGCTTCACAAGGAAGGGTGGCTTCGAAAAGTTGGGAATTACAAAAGTTTGACCCGCTGGCGACGCCGTTGGTTCATCGTAGATCAAAGTACGTGTTCGTTGAGCTACGCTGATGACCAAACTGCTTGTCGCAAGCAGATTTCTTTGAAAAACTGTTCAGTCAGCACGGCTGATGATATGAACCAAACATTTACGACAGCACCAGTAAACAGCGGTACGCGAAGAGTGCGTCAAACATGGTGCTTTAAAGTGCGACCGATGGGTTCATCACGAGAGTACATCATGTCCGCGGACACGAAACAGTCACGTGAGGCATGGATGCTTGCTATACAAACAGTGGCCAGCAACGGAACGATATTCAGCGAAACGATTACTCTGGGCGAGATGAACAACGGAGAAGCGTTCTTCATGGAAGAAAGTCCACGTGAATGTAGCGCCAGTGACCAGTTCAACAGACTTAGCGTTTCGTCGAAGCAACGTCGCCAATCCGGTTCCTACACCAGTGATAGCTCCAACCAGCATGATTCATGTCTAAAAGATCTACGCAAACTCCTTCTACTGGACCCTCTGTACAGCTTCAGTCCATACCAGAAAACCCAGCTGTGGACATATCGCGAGGATCTAATCGACATATTCCCTGCATTGCCTCGGGTGCTCACATGTGTTCACTGGGATGACCCAGTTGAGACCGAAGAAGCGTTGTCACTGTTACCACGCTGGGCTGAACCTGACCACCAAGCGGCGTATATCGAGCTCTTGAATGGCGAATTTGCTCACGAAGGTGTGCGCACGTTTGCGGTGCAAAAACTTAGTCAGATGGCTGATACGACTTTTAGCTACTTTTTGCCACAGCTTGTGCAAGCTATCAAGTTCGAGAACCATCACGCGTCACCTCTGGTTATGCTTCTCATCGAGCGTGCGATTAA